>PVKE010000197.1:0-183334 GCA_004027555.1 Craseonycteris thonglongyai
ACGGTAACTGTAGGAGGAAATTTTTTAATTTGATGAGATGGTAATTTTGAATATCACAATGGAGTAAACACATTTAATGCTTGAAGGTACCTTGAGGACTTTTTATTATTTTAATGTGTAGGAATACTATGGATCCACCTGAAATTTCACCTCAAGGCAAGAAAGAAGAGTTCACAGGCAAATTTAAAAGAGAGGCAGATAAAGCTGTTTTCCCCCTGTACACCCATAACTATATAGGTCCTTCACTGAACTAGGTACCACAAGGCACACTAGGTACCACTCTACTTTTCCTCTCCTGCGTTGACAGATCTCTTTCTCTACTTAATCCTATAAGACACAACATACTATAAAAACTTTCTTCTAATGAACAAGAGGGAGGATGGGAGAAAAATTCCCTTGACCCCATATTCCACTGCTACTCCCCATTTTTCTGCTTGTTACTTTTCTGCCCTATCTGTCACATTTCTCCTTGTTCTCATCGTTCCAGTTGCATTGATTCTTTGCTTTTCATATAGTATAGCGATCACATCCTGCCACAGGACCTTTGCACTTGCTCTTACTGCTCTGCCTGTATCACTCCTAACCACATGCTTTAACTCCCTCACTCCCTCATGGTCTCTGCTTCATGTATCTTCATCATTAAGGTCCACCCAGACCATCTGTGTTAAAATAACACTTGCCCTCACCATCATTCTTCAACTTCTTGTCCTGCTTCATTTTTTCTAAGTAGCATTATCACAGCTGACATACTATATATTTAAGTATTCATGTATTTTGATCGCCCCACTTTCCACCAGATTAACGTTCCATGAAGGAGGGCCTTTTTTTTTCTAGCTCCTAGGAACAGTGCCTTGTATATAGGGAATCAGTGTTTCCTAATGTGCTTTAGGTTTTCCACATGGGTGTCTTCAGGCAAAACAGATTATCTTTACCTCCCTTCTTATACCCAGCCCCATCTGAGCCTACTGAAATCCTACATGTCCTTTGAAACTCCATTTCTGTACTACCTGCTCTGTGCCACAGCCCTAGGCAGATTTAATTGCTCTCCCCAAAACTTGTAACGGTTGTATATATTTCACTTTAATCAAGTACATGCTGTTAACCACTGCATTGAACTGCCTCTCAGACTCATGTTCTTTCTTGATTTTTAGGTTTCAGAGATGACTAACTCAGCAACCCCAGGTCCCTCTCATGTTGGAGAATTGTAAAGTGACTGTCTTTGAACTCCATACAATAGTATAAATCCTAAATCAAGAATTTTCAAACCTTCAGTCCTACCACATGCATTTTCTTTTCTCCTTTTCCTTCTCTTTCTCCTTTTTTTTTCCTCCGTATTTTTCTTCTCTTCTCCATCATAAAAAAGCCCCAGTCATACCATATATGTCAGTCATTTTCTTCAAGCTTCTTTCACTTACTTGTTAAGGAAAATCCTCTCTCTCCCACTGAATGGGCTTCATTGTGACTATGGAAATGAGGATCCTTTCTGTCACTTGACCTATTTAACAGCTGAAATGCCCCTGACCATTTATTTATATTTTAATACTCAATGATGATGGTCAATAATGACTTGGATAAACTTTTCATCTAATTTGTACATGGGGAAAATGGTGGTGGGCTGTTGAGCACATGAAGTCATTTTATACCTGCCCGGAAATGGTTTGGGAGATAAGGCACCCGAGACCTGTGCCTCCCTAGTAAGATCCCATTGGGTTTGGGGCCAAGGTGATAGTAATATTTCATGACAAAACTTGGAAAAGGTAAAATTTACAGGTGAATTAAGCGTTTTCTCAATTTCTCCCTTCCTGTTTTTATTACCTGAGATCATGTGCATCAGGATGAATTTCATTAGAATCCATAGTTGAAAAAGTCTTCATTAGACAAAATTGGACCTGGAGATCATATTATCTCACAAGTTCTGTTGAGTGAGATATATTGAATAGTATCTTAAACAGCTTTTATAAACAGCTTGTTTATACCTCTTCTCTAAAGGTTGGCCTGAACCTCCTTCCATGACTCCAGGCAAAAATAATCTCACTTTTCTTTGTGTTACTGTAGCATTTCATGTTTGTTGTTGCACTCATTTTATTTTAGAAAAATGTATGAAATATGTGTCTCTGCTCCTAGAACTTGAGTTCCCAAAGGACTGTGGCTCATTTATCTCTGCATATTCAAGGCCTGGCATGTAACAGACATACAATAAAAGTTGAAAGAATAATAAATTATATAGATGCCTGCCCACTTTGTTGTATACCTAAAAATAATACAAATGAATGTTGTATGTCAACTAGTACTTAAATATTTATATATATAGTCAAGGGATATAAAGTACAGCTGAGGGAATATAGTCAGTGATATTGTAGCAGCTATGTAAGGCATCAAATGGGAATTAGACCTGTTAGGGTTATCACTATATAAAAACTGTAAATGTCTAACTATTATGTTCTCTTGTACATGTGAAACTAATGAAAATAAAAAGTTGAAAGGATATATTGAGTCACACTCTACCCAGGCCAGTTAATAGAGTCAGTGGACATTTGTTGACTAACTGCCTATGTGCGAGCTAGTTTGAAATATTTGGTGTTCTTTATTCTTTATAGTGACCCTAAGAAGCTTTGTTATCCCTGTGTTATAGGTAAAAGAGGAAGAGTATAAGTGATTTACCTAATCACATAGTAACTAGCTTTGAATTCAAGTCACTTGAAGTCAAATTCCATGGGTTTGTTTTTTTTCTCTCCTTTATTAGACCTTAAAGGATCTTTTAGGCACACACTTAGAACATTTAGCTGCTATCTCTATATTAACCTAAAAACTATTTCTATAGCTGTGATCATCTATTTGATGACTAGTCAGAATGGGAGACCCAGAAGGAACTTCAATGATCATCTAATTCAGTATTCTCAATTACTGATGGCAGAATTGAGTCCCAGAGAGGAACATTTTCCTCTCTGGTCTTACCTCTTCTTCCAGTTCAAATCATGTTAGTCTTCTCTCTTCTGTTGCCCCTACAATTATTACTTTTAATTCCTTGGCAAGCCTGATGATCTTCTGTAGGGACATGGCTTGTGTTGACCTTTCCAACTTCATGTGGCACTATTCTTTTCGTCTCAATCCTCCAGCCCTGCTATAGAACACGCCATACTCCCTGCTTGTATTCCCAATGCCTGCAGTGCCCTTCCCTCCACACCTTCTGTCTAATTCCCACTTAGCCTTCAGATCTTAGCTCAGGAGTAATCTCTTCCTGGAAGCTTTCAAACAGCATGAGGTAGATTATCTGTGTGCTCCCATGGCGTATAGTTCTATTACAGTGCATATTCTCTATGTTTGTTGCTAGTTACCTGGGTTTATATCTTCCATTCTCACTTAGCTGTGAATTCCTCAAGGGTAGGTATTGTGGCTCATTTATTTCTAGATCACTAGTGCCTAGTACAGTTCCTAGCGCCAAGTTGGCTTTCAGTGAATTTTGAATAAAAGTCCCTCATCAGGATTCCAGGGCGAAGTGGGATAAGCATTGGAGATATGGCAGTGTTGAATGCTTACCTTTTGGGGTATCTTGAAAGTGTTCTTAAAGGATCTCTGAGTCTTGAGGATCCAAAAGGGCCCACTATTCCATAATTCCTCAACTCTTTATTAGTGTCTCTAGTGCTTGACCTACAAGAGAACCTCCTTACCCAATACTGCTGTTCTCATAGTATCTGTTCTCTATTGCCACTAAGGAAAGAAAAAAAAACCAAAACGCTTCCAGGTTCTTTTATACTGCTGTGGTATACCAGACTATAGGGTGTGTCTCAGTGCAACATCTCTCTCATTACCTGAGTGAAAGCTCTAAGTGAGTCAGGTTCTCTCTGGTATATCATCCTATAGGAGGCCAATAGGATGATGGCTTCATGGGAATATAAGGGCATTTCTGATTTTTCCGAATCATATATATCCCCTCTCAGTATTATGCCAACTGAAAACTCACTGCATTTAGAAATAAAAAGGCGTGTCTTACTTTTGCCACTGACACTTTGTACATTGGTGAACTTCAGTGATTCATTTGACATTTCAGAGTCTCCATCTCTCTATCTTAAAAAAATGATGATCTTTTCTACTTTCTGGAGGTATCTCAAGGCTTGGTTGAATTTGTGATCGTAACAGCTATTGGAAAACCCTCCATAGCATGAAGACACATCCTAGAAGCCTAAAAGCTGGTGGGAGGAGGGAAGTGTAATAGAAACATATTGATGCAGGGCATTACCTCAATTGAAGAGCACCTTTGCCTTTGACCACATGCAAAAACTCCTCTGTGGGGTGGTGGCTGCCAGGCTGTTTCCCTCGTGTGAATCCAGCTTTGGTTATACTCACGAAGGAGAGCTAGTGAAGTGCGTCTAAGCCAAAGTTGTCAAGGAAAGCAAGGATTTGGAAGGCTAAATTCAAATGGCAGGCCCTCAAGACCAGGCACGCCATGAACGAGAGATTCAGCCAAGGGTTTGGGGCCAGATATGAACTGAATCAGGGTAGAAGCAGGTCTAGAACAGCTTACAGTTGTCCCTGTCCCTTTGAGATGCCCAAGTATTACCATATATGTAATGGCTTTTCTGCCTAGGCTGCTTAGCTGGTTTAAATGTTCAGGGTCCAAGTAACAGGTTTGGAATATTTGAATCATGGAGAGGTAGAAGGTGGTGGAGAGGGTGACATGGGGAAGAATAAATGGATTGAGGTGAGGCCGTGAAGGACTTTCTGGAGAACCATATTTGAGGCAAAGCTTCTTTTTCTCTGCCTGGAACTGTTGACATAGCAGAACAGAAGAAACCACACATACTTATGCACCATGAGGCTGACCTGGAGTTCGGAGACTCCGAAGGGCCAGGGAAAGCCCGGCTCTGTGTGGAACACTTACTTAGCCAGCGACCACAAGAACTTTCAGGCAACATAATAGACGATTATCATTCATTACGAGTTGAGCTGTGAATCAAAACAAACCAAGTGAACCACTATGCAAGTAGGGCCTCTGGTAATCCCAAATATGTGCTGGGGAAGGGGTGGCAGTGGCTCTGTGGACTTTTAGCTACAAAGGAACCAAAACACAAATTGGGATTATTTTTCCCCTTCAAGAAAAGGGGAAACAAAAGGAAATTTTTTTTTTTGCCTTCAAGAAAAATATTTCCTCTCCCTAGCATGTAGTGAAAGGACCAGCATGATCTGAGTACTGCCTGCCCTTCCACTCATAGGTTTGATGTTTTATTTTTGCATGTCCTGTTCCATAGCTGTCTGACCTTGAGCAAGTTTTATAACCCCTTTACATCTCATTTTCCTCATCTGTAAAATGAGGACAAAGATACCCATCTTACCAGCCTATAATAATTATTAAATGTGCTAGTGCAAGTGAAACCACTAATAGTCTTTTGTTCATAGCATATGCCAATTCAACATTTGTGTGATTTTTATTATTCTTACTGTCATATTCTGCATTTTAGCCAAACCATAATACCTTCTTCAAACTCTTTTGTATAATACTAAGAACTTATCCCTTTGTTGATATGCTTATCAGAGTGTCTGGCCATTCTTTCGTTAACTGTTGGACATTCTAACTACATTGAAAACTAGGACAAGGGCAGTATCTTTTTCATTTGTTTCCCCAGGGCCTGGCACTTGGTAGGTGCTCATTTAAATGTTTGCTGAAGGAATGTGTGACATGTGTCTATTCTGGTGAATCTTGATTCTCACCAGGCTCTCCTCTCTTACCCCATATTAGGCACCTGCTGTGTCACAAACCACACTGTGCTTGCCTGCATGGTCCTGATTAATAGCCTCAGGACTCTAGAAGGTAGCTATTATGTAAACTATAAAGAGGTGAGGGGCAGAGCTTCAACAGAAATGCCCCAAGTATAAACATTAGATGCCTTTTTTTTACCATCAGCCCTTTAGGAACACAATTTGAAATCCAAGCAGTCCTCTCAGTCTGACATGCAAAATGAGACCCAGATTTCTTCTACCTAAAATCTACTGTATCTCCAGCCATCCCCACCTTCTACCGGTACCTCTGTTTTTTGCACTTGTCCAGCCTTACTAGCCAAACTAGACCAATCTGTACTCTGTAGTCTGTACTCAGTACATTTTTCTGAAAAAATGTAGATGAAACATTTCCTGGATTAAAAAAATAAAGAGTCAAGAAAGTGAAATAATCAGCTCTCGCTTGTTAATTATTCACTGTGTGCAGGCAGTATGTCAGGGCTTTCCCTACGTTGCCAGTCATCTTTCTGAACGTTCTAGAAGGTGAGTACCCTTGCCTGTACTTCACCTTGGAGGAAGCCAGGATTTGCCAGGGTCTCATTATGTCTTGCTGTATGGAGCCATGATTTCGACTCGGCTGAACCAGACTCCTTTGTCCGTGGCACTCGTTGGCCCCGAGGAAGCCGTCTCACCCGCCCGCAGGCCTCGTTAACCAGCCCACTCATGCATTCATCTCTGTCTGTCCTGGAGACAAGCATGGAAGGGCATTTCTGTCCACAATGGCTGAGTGTTCAGACACCACCCTACCCGAGCAGGCCAGTGAAGTGGAAAAATAGCTCTTACTCCTAACTCTGACATCTGTCCCTCAGGTGAGAGCCAGATTCTCAGATTGCTGGGCCAACAGCGAAGAAGCCCATACCACACACAGAGGGTATATATAATACACGGAGAGTTCTGCCGGAATTCACACATCCGGGAAGCCAGGCTGGCCCCGGGGGCCAGTTTCATTTGATCTTGTCTCTGATTGCTGCTTGATGAGTGGAGAGAAACACCCTGATTTCCAGAAGCCGGCTGTGGTTGGCTCACTATCAGCACCCTTAGTCAGTGCCCTTACCCTTGCAGGTGCCCATGGGCCCCTCTCTGTAAACTCACAACAAGAGGTAAAAAGTCTGGAAAGGACGGGTTCCACTCACCCCCTTACACTCATTTGACTTTCATGGTTCCCAAGTAGTCAAGAGGCAGCCTGTTACAGTAGAAAGAGCATGGCCTTGAGAGTCCAACAGGCCCAGATCAAATCACCATTCTACCACTGGCACCTGTGTGACCATAAACGTGGCTTTGAACTTTTCTGAGCCTCAGTTTCTTTATCTGTAAATGGAAGGAAATTGCAGGATTATCATAAAGACTGTGCATAAGAATGTGTATAAACCCATCAGCACATAGTTAGTGCTTGTCAAATATCAGCTGCCTTCTCTCTTTTCCCTGCATTCATTTGTAATTCCTTTAAAAAAAAAAAGTAAAAGAAGCCATTATCATTGCCATTTGTTACATTGTGAGCTAAATACATTACTGATTAATAACACTGAAACTCTATTCAAACCACTCTCACAGAACTGTAATCCTGTCCTACATCATGTCCTGTATTTTACTGATCACGGCTTTTGTTCCCTTCCCACTCCCATTCTTTTTTCTAAGGAAGTCCAGATGGGCCTGGACACATTCACATATACTGGATAGTTAGCCTAAGTCAGGGGTTAGAATCAGGCCCACTTCCCTCGCAGATGATCTATTCAAAACAAATGTTGCCTCTTGACCGTAGCCCACAGCTGAACACTGTTAGTCTGAAGCCATCGTTTCATTTGTTTCTGATAGTTCTGCAGTGCTTATATATCTGAAGTATTAGCATGGTCTTATAATAAGAGTACAGGCAGAGGGCAAACACTCCCAGGATCGGCTTTCCTTCTGAGTGCCTTCTTTTAGTCCCCTTGCCTCTGTGTTACAAGCCTTTTCTGTTTTATAAGAACTCACTTAAATAGGAAAACAATCTTTAAAGTGGTTTCTTTTGTTTCTTCAATGCGAGACTCACTTAACTTTCTCGAACACCTGCTATTTAATATGGAGAAGAGGGGAAAGGTACCTAACTGGAATGTGTGTTTTTTCTCTCTGTGTGTCTCTCTAACTCTCCATCTCCGTCTATCTCTCACTCCCGCTCTTGCTCTCTGACACAGGGAAGTTCCGTGGTGTCTGTTGAAGTTGCGAAGGACATCTTCCATTCAGGGCACGGGAGGAGCTTGGGCTGGCCCAGGCCAGCATTGACGAAGATGCTGTCTGCCCGCTGTGCAACCTGTTTTCCTCTAAAAAGGAGTCTCAATATGAACTCTTGGATTAGATTTGAATTGAAATCCCAGCCTTGCCCCGTTTGTAAGCCTGCAAACCTGAATTAGTGTGGTCTCAATCCCCTTCTTCAAAACTGGCTGTAACACAGGCTTGCCCAGCATCTTAGATGGGAAATGTATGTGAAAGTGCCCTATGTGGGGCTGATAGGCACAAGAGCAACTGTCACTTCAGCTGATTGCAGTGGCTCCCTGGGACACTTGATGCCTAGTCCAGAAATGGCAGGAAGGAAGGAGGGCCATGGTCAGTTGCCTGCTGTGCATACTGCTACATGTGCCACTTATGTGCTATCCCCAGGAACATATTAGGTAGCTCAAGAATGTTGGATTTCACATCCTCTCTCCCCATCTCTCTTCCCTTGACCTTCTCTACTCCCAGCCAGCCATCACCATTTTGTAATGCTCTTGTCAGTCTCCTTAGTTATAGAGAATATGGAAGGAATTAACCTCCTTCACTCTAAGCCCCTTAGCTGACACCTGATAATCACTTCTATGTAAAATACTTTTGCAGTCACTTAGTAGAGGAACTCCCCCAAGTGTCTGCGGATAGCTTTTAATACTCTTCATCCAGCCAGTTTAATCTTCTCATCTTCTGTTAGGCCAAAAATGGAGAGAGAGAGAGTTCTGCGTATCATGATTCGTTGGGTCTAGACTTGCGTGGATGTGTCCCAAGTTTCCCTGAGCTAAGCCTGAGAAGCAAGAGTGGCTTCTGTTTGGAGCGCAGTTCCAAAAGGCAATAACTGATGCATATGCACAGAAATCCTGACTTTTATCAGAAGAGGCGCTGATATAAATCAAACAAGGCTCTTTTGCCTTTACACAAATGCTTTTAATGGTGTAAAATCCCAATTGTCTGTATTCCCAGTGAAAAAAATCTTACAATTAGAAATTAACCTATCTGAGTAATATTAATAGTTTTAATCCTTACCTTGCTGTCTGCTCTCTAGAGCCTAGTACAACCTCTGGTACGCCTCTTCAGAATTCTAGTCAAGATGGTGGCAGATCTTACTTTTTAAAATTAAATGTGCGTATTCACTCCAATCCATAAATAAGTTGTACAACTTGGCATGTATGGAGGTGATGGTATTAACACAGGCTACATTTCCCTGAGTCACTGAATGTACCAGGCACTATACCAAGGCCTGTAATAGACTGTGCCACATTTAATCTTTACAAATCTGTAAAAGAGCCTATTTGCCTTACTTTTCAAGTGAGCACCCGAAGGAACAAGGTCACACAGCAAATTAAGACAGATGCTTGAGAGTCAAACTAGAAATTCTCAGTCTGTGGCCAGATTTATGTGATGATATCTGAGACCAGACACTGGTCTCAGAGCAAATGGTTGTAACACGGGGAATGTAGAAACTGATCAGGAGCGAGGCAGGAAGAGAACGTATCTGACTTCGTAGGCAAAAACGAGATGTGTCACAGAGGCGCTGTGAAGTCCATTGCCACGTGCTGTTGCAAGGGAAGAGGCTGTGTCATCCTTGTCTGCATCTGCTGATCAGCCTTGGCTGGCTGTGACACTGCCCCCAGGTGTCTTTTTAACTGAACCCTAAAGTCTGAAAGAGTGAACTGCTTTTCCTATCAGCTAGTGTAGAGCCAATACAGCGCACTGGTTGAGCCGTATTTGAGAACCACTTAATAATTGGTAGTATGCTTTCATTCCTTGGTAATGTAATGGAAAGAGAAGATATGTTCTGACTCTGAGGGTCCAACTCACATTGACATCAGAGCAACAGAGCTCAGAATTCATTCTGATGAATAAATACTATGCCAAGCACCCTTCCTCCTCATTAGCTCCCTCCCCTACCCTCACCCCTGCAGGCCCTCCTCCCTTACAGGATCTACCGAAGAGACCAATAAAAAGACTGCAGAACTCTTTGGGCTGTGAAAAAGATGCAATATGAGATTTTATATCCTTGGAGTCCATACAGCTCTTGGAGCTTTCAAAACTAGAAGTCAGTCTAAGCTCACTGGAGCCAGTCAGACATGTGTATAGAGAAGGCCAAGTGTGACTTCTTGTCCACAGGGGAAAGAAAATTTGGGAAAACTTTTGGAAGGTCTCAAAGACTTTCTGGCCATTCATTCTCTCTTGTAAAGCAACTTTGGGTGCATTAAGTATAAGTCAATGATAAACACAGATTACATTTCTGTTATCACTTAATGGGTTTCCAAATGATGAAGAATGAGTAATTCTGGGTTTAAGGAATCCAGAATACTTTGAGAATTATTCAGAACATTGTAGACAATATTGGGCTGTCTCCTTTCATCCCAGATTTGGGGACTGTTTTGTTGGGTGACAAACATGCTCAGTGCCCTCCCTGTCCACTGAAGCTGCTAAGCCCCGGGAGATCTCTGGGAACAGGCTTCATGTGTTTTTGTTTTTCTCAAACTGAAATAAAAGGATTGGGTTTCTAGGAAGGCCTAACCCTCTACTATAGGACTCATAACCTTTCAGAACCCTCCAAATAGAGGAGAGGAAAATTTGGCAAGCTGAGCTTTATTCATCATGAGCCTGGACATGTGTGAAAGTCTATCATTGCTCTTAATGTGAGTGACATTGTTATATTAATGATCATTTAGCCATGCCCTGAATTTGTGTGGTGATTTAGTTTACAAAGGATATCATATGTATATTATATATTAAGTACACACACTATGTGTTTATTTATAGATATATGTATGTACACTTATACACATAACATGTCATGATAGCATATAGTATGGAAGGACAGAGAGTTAAGGGACAATGCAAGGAGGAACACCTAAGCCAGCTTTGGAACACCTAACCCAGGGTTTAGACCAGGGCTGTCTAAACTTTTGGCTTCCCTGGACCACATTGGAAGAAGAATTATTATCTTGGGCAACACATAAAATACACTAACACTAATGATAGCTGGTGAGCTATTATAAAAAAATAATCGCCAAAACATCTCATAATGATTTAAGAAAGTTTATGAATTTGTGTTGGGCCATATTCAAAGCCATCCTGGACTGCATGCAACCCGTGGGCCATGGGTTGGAGAAGTTTGGTCTAAAAAAAGCTTCCCAGAGCAAGTAATTTTGAGCTGAGTGTTATAAAGGATATGTGAGGGCTAGTCAGGGGAGGTGAGAGGGAATGTCTTTTAGACAGAGAGGAGAATTTATGAAGATGCAGAGATGAAAAAGAAAATTGCACACTTGGGAAATTTCTGGTCTGTAATGAGCTTATTGCAGTACAAATCGTGGGGGTAGAGGATGGAGAAATGATAACGTGTGCGATTAGGCCACACAAATAGACAAAAACCAGATCAGAATAGTCTCATATGTCATGGGGAACATCTAAAGCAGGGCTGTCCAATCTTTTGGTTTCTCTGGGCCACACTGGAAGACTAAGAATTGTCTTGGGCTGCATATAAAATACACTAACACTAATGATAGCTGATGGACTAAAAAAAATAAATAACAAAAATATCTCATAATATTTTAAGGAAGTTTATGAATTTGTGTTGAGTACCATTCAAAGCCATCCTGGGCCACATGCAGCCCATAACCTGTGGGTTGGACAAGCTTCACCTAAAGAATTTAAATAGGGAAATTGATATAATTAGGTTTGTGTATTAGAAATATTATTGTGCTGGAGATATGGAAGTTGGAGTTTCTGAGTGGGGTTTATGGGTGTATAAGGTAAAGCACAATATCTGGGGCAAGAACACTGATTTAATCACTTTTGCAATAATCTAAGTAAGAGGTAACAAGCACTGGACTAATGGGGAGAAACAGAACTCCCTTTGTTTGAAAAATGGAGATGACAGTACACAATGAGCTATTCTGGGACAGAGGAGAGAGATGAATAAGTCAAATCAGGGATGCTGTCCTGGTGGCTGGGTAAATAGGGTAGCATTTATTGAGACAGGGACCCCAGGAGTTCAGGATGGCAAGTTCTATTTTGGACTTGTTGATAGACATCCAAGTTGAATGTCCAACATGGAACTCAAGAGCAAGGCCTGAGTTTGGGGTAAAATTGTGGGACTCAACAGCATAAAAATTGTCATTACACAGATGGGAGTAGATGGGCTGCCCCCAAGATATATGGTGAGTGAGATGAACACAGAGGAGAGAATCCAAGAGAGAAGCAAAATACAGGCCAATCAAAAAGCTCATAAGGAGTAGAGTCTGAATCTGAACCCAGGACATTGGGTTCCACATCTTTTCACTGTTCCAAAAAGACGTAGAATTAAACCATCTGTTATTTCATGTTTCTTAAGAGGATTTATGCCCTAGGACATTGATATACATTCTACCACTTAACACTCATACAAAAATATGGTACCGTAGATGAGATTATCCCCCTTTATAGATAGATGAGTATCAGAGAGACTCAAAGTCACATAGCTAATAAATAATCTAACCAGTATTGAAAGCCAGGTTTGTCTGTGCTCATATCACTAAGGCATATTCATTGCCTTTAGAATAGGAAGATGTGACTCCTCACTTGCATAGGAGAGGAAAACCATTCATTACAATTTAATCTGAGAGGTACAAAGATAAAGGTGAATACTTAACGCTCCCCATTCATATACAGAATTCTCTCTGCTCTTTTTGTGCTGCAGAGTTGGGGTTTGCTGGGAATGTGTATACATGATTCCTCCTCCTTTTTTTTTCCCCCCCTCTAGTAAGATGATAGCACAGCCCATTTGG
This sequence comes from Craseonycteris thonglongyai, assembly GCA_004027555.1. Classification (NCBI taxonomy): domain Eukaryota; kingdom Metazoa; phylum Chordata; class Mammalia; order Chiroptera; family Craseonycteridae; genus Craseonycteris; species Craseonycteris thonglongyai. The sequence goes on from PVKE010000197.1 coordinate 12,789, forward strand.
AAGGAGAGAGGAGAGCCACCACGGAAATACTCAGTCCCACACATGCTTGTGGCTACCCTCTAAAATCCTCAACCTGGCGGGAGGCACTCAAACTAAAACTTCCTGTTCACTCCCAGAACCACTGGCGCCTGGAGCCTGCCTCCTGCTGCTGCCAGAGGCTTAGGCCAACCTCAGGATGATGGGGTGGAGGAGGGCAGAAGGGATGGTGCTGGGGGTAGCTCCCTACTCTGAGCCCAGCCGTCTCCCCCAGAGGTCCAAGCAGGCGCCTGGGCTTTATCACTACAGGGAAACTCAGCTGACAGTAGCATCTCCTTAGGTGCAGTTCAGCCAGTGGCATCCACTAATGGAGCCAGCTTGGGCATAGACAGGAAAAGAGGCAGGAGCACACGAAGAGAGGCTTTTAGTCCCTGCTCTGCCACTTCTGATTCTGGTGATCCTGAGCAGTTTGCTGTCATGCCTGTCTCTTTAGCTGGGCTGCCAAGGCTTGATGGGATGCTTGATCCTGTAAGGGAGGAGGGCCTGCAGGGGTGAGGGTAGGGGAGGAAGCAAATGTCATTGTAAGCCTCAATGCAAATGTACACTCACAAGTCACTTGATACTTTAGTAACCTCCCAGCCGGTCCTGTATTCCAGCTCCTGCCAGATTGAAAACTTCAGGAGGACAGAATTTGTGTCCCTTACTTGGCTCTGATGCCCATCTTTCTATATCTTTTTATGTTTAAAACAGTTTGAACTCTCTATGTTGTATCCAATAACTATTTGCTGAATATTTACTCAGCTAATATCAGATAATAGTAGGTAGTAGCCATTAAATACAACCCATGAAGCAGATCATCAAGAAACACCAAGATAATTTTGGCCATAGGTTAGAGAGGTAGGAGAGGAAAGTGGACACTTAGAGAAACCCCAAGAGACAACCCAGTGCAACCCCATGCGCCCAGGCTATGTGAGGGCAGAGTCAGTGCTGAAACAGCTTAGTGCGCAGCCCTGATTGGCCAGCTGGGGAAGAATGACTTAATGTCATGGAAACTTAGAGGGTCTCTAAGACAAAAGAGATTAAACATCTCTAGTCCAATTTTTTTTTTTTAAGATTTATTTATTATTTTTTTTTACTGAGTCAGAGAGGCAGAGAGAGACAGAGAGAAGGGGGAGGGCCCACAGCAGTCTCCATAGTTTACGTCATCAGTTTTCGGCATGGTTTCATTCCACACAGGTTGGGGGGGCCACGCAGGGCAGGAACTGGGCTGGGGGCCTCCCACATGGGAGGCATGGCCCCTCGAGCCAGGGTTTGAACCAGGGCCTCAGAACCAAACTGGAGACCTCCCGCCTGGGAAGCACACCTCAGTTCAGCATATGGGTCCTCACAGGCTGGGGCCAGGACTCAATCCTCAGTCCCCAGGGCTTCAAAGTGAGCACTCTACCCGCTGAGCCATCCTGGCTTCCCCTCTAGTCCAATTTTATTTGTTTTATGGATGAGGAGAAGAAGACCTGCAGGGGGAAATAAGTTGGTAGTTCATAGCCGAGATCCTGCTTGGATTCTGAAATTACTCCTCTGCTATTTACTAGTTGTTTGACCTCCTTCAGCTTAGATTTCCTCATTTGTGGGGTAAGTATAGTATAATAGTATAATAGCTCATTGGGTTGTCATGAGTAGTATTACCTGCCTACAATATGGCAATTGGGAACAGAATCAAGATAGGACTTTGACTCAACTATGCTCTCTCCTCTGCTCTTCACAAGTGTATCAGGGGAAACTTATGAAAAGCCTTTTGGAAATGGAAATATCTAATCTACTATGTTCCAGGCTAGGAGGTTTGTTTAGTTTGAGTCTATGTTGGCTGTAATGGCTCTTGCTTTCTGCCCTGAAAGGCAAGTGAAGAATTCAAATGGTGGCCTAAAAATAAGGCCATATCTTGGCAGAGCCAAACAGAGCACTTGTAGAGTGTGGTGCCTGCCTGCTAGGTATTTTTATAACCTTGAGCATGCTACTTAACTCTCTGCCTCAGTTTATACATCTGTACAATAGGAATAATGATAGAATCTTCCCTAAAGGATTTTATGAGGATTAAGCAATTTAATTCCTATAATGTGTTTATAATAAGGCTTTTAGTAAGTATCCAGATAGCCTTAGCTGTTGTTATTGCCAACAGCACCATTATTACTGGGAAGTCAATGTCCTGTGTGGACACCTGTCATGAGCAGACTAAAATGAACTCTCTGCTTTTAGGTAAGAGAGGAAATTCCAGGGCAAGATAGCCATCAGCCTGGAAAGAACTTTCATGAAAATATTTTTAAATATTTCAGTTTATTGCAACGGATTAAAGCATACATAAATATACAAATTTGCATTCTCTTTCTCTTTCCCTCAAAACAAACTTACTCATCTCTAAGAGTAAGGGTTTGGGACTGATCGGAAATGCTCTGGGAAACATCTCTGTGTCTTTGTTTCCTTGCTGTACTCAGGACGTCTGAGGAGAAGCATGTGCCATTCCAAATGTGTGAGTGCAAACAGGAGTCACCTGAAAACTTTCTCCCTGGGCAGAGCCAGACAAAGCCTGCGCCTGACATTTCTGAGCACAGAACAATAATCTTCTAATGACGTTATGTGGCAGCTGACAAAGTAACACGCTTAGGTTGTGAGGTGGGATAGGGGCAGGCCGTGCATAACCTTTCTGTGTGTACAAGATTTAAAAAATCAAACATATTACAGGGTTGGAGGCCAGCATCTGCCTGGGTTCAAATCCCACCTTGGCCACTTACTAGCCGTGACCATGGACAACTTACTGAGCCTTGCTGAGGCTAACCTATCGAATGGGACTATGAGTTCTGGGAGCGGAGAGGTTCAGGGCACAAAAACAGATCCTTTAACTGGCTGGTGCCCATCTCACTGTCCCAATGCTAAGTCTTAAGTGGTTGTGAACACGGGCTCTTTTCACCCCAAAGCAGCTCTTATCTGCCCCAAAGCAGCATGGGGAGTATTATCTGGTATTGGCATGCAATCAGATTTTCACTGGAAAAGACAAAGTGATAAAATTGAAGACCATTTCATGTGTGCTCCTTCTGGCCGGAACACTCCATTTCACACACACACACACACACACACACACACACACACACACACACACACACACACACACACACACACACACACACACACACACACCTGAATAATTTCTGTGTATGTTTTCGTTCAAACATCACCTCCTCATAAGAGCCTTCTCTGATCTTGTAGCGGCTTTTGGTTTTCCATCATTTATTGATCGCAGTTTGGAATTACGCTTTTCTGTGATGATTAATGTCTGTCTCAGAGTGACCAGCTCGTTGTCCCAGTGTGCGTAGGTTTCCAGGGCGCAGGGCTCGTGGTGCTAAACCCAGGAGAGCCCTGGCCAAACCTGAATGGTTGATCGCCTTGTCTACCTCGCTGTCAAGACCGCAGCCTCCAGGAGGGCAGGGGCGGTGCTCTCTTGTTTGCCATTTATTACCAGTGCCTGGCACAGCCATGGATCACACTAGGAATTTAGGAGACATCTGTTGAACCAGTAAGGAAAGGAGTGAATATATCAGTGTAAGCGGAATTGTCTTTTCTTACAGAATCCCTTTATTTCCACGGAGATTATCCTTCCTATTGTACGTGTTAAATATCCCCTTTTTATAACTTATTTTTATTTGGCAGCATTTAAAGTTGACAGTGTTGTATAGTTTCTCTGCCTTCCCTTACGTCCTTCCTGTCTGGGGGTTGGAAATCCTTCTGATTTGCAGGCTTACTAGTTTACTGTAAAGGAAACCGGAATAGTTGGGATCAAGACCTTTAAAGGTTTGTCCCTGTGCTAAAATGTTGGGCTACAAATTTTATGAGGGCAGAAGTTATGGATAGTCACTTAATTTCCGTATCCCCAGGACCTGCCATAGGACCAAGCATACAAGAAGGACTGAATAAATATTTGTAGAATAAGTGAATGAATAGATCCTCTGCCTACCCTGGAGACATGCAGGAGTTGACCCGGTGTGCCTGACTTCCTTTTCCTCCCCACCCCCTAACGACACCTTCCACAACCGGAAACATGACTAGCATTCGTCCCTGCTAGATGGTGAGAAGCCTGTGCCATGCCAAGTGGGCGAACACATGGTCCATTCTTATCTGTCCCAGCTCATCTCTTGATATATTTTCCTAACACCTAAGAGGACTTCCATGGTGGGCTACAAACAAACAAACAAACAAAGGCTTGCAGCATCTTGAATACTAAGTAAGAGCACCTTTCTCACATATATAGCTTTGTTCTCCTTCATCTGGATAAATCCTATAAATCTAAGATTAAGTCCCGTTCTCTATATAACCACCTCTGAACCATTTTATTCCTCACTTCCAGTGCCACTGCACATTTTGTTTAGGTCTTCCATTCTGTGGACCACACTGTATTCTATTTGTCTGCTTACTTGTGGAGCTCCCGCTAGATGGACAGCTTCTTGTCTGATTCATCTCTGTGTCTCCAGCACCTCGCACCTCAAGAGGGAGATGCCATGCTATTAGATAGCTAGTGAGTATCTCAAGAAGGAAGGGACTGTATCTTATCTATTACCACAAAAATGCTAGGTAACAAACACAAACTCTTAGTAGCATACAATAAGACATGTATTTTTGTTTGTAAGTCTACCAGATGGCCGGGTGATTCTGGTGATTTGGCTGGGTAGCTGCTGGCTGACTGGAGTGGCTCTTACAGGCGTGAAGCGTCCCCTGCATCAGCTCTGTGGCATGTCTTTCCGTCCAGCAGGCTAGCCTGGGCATGTTCTCAGGACAAAGGCCGAGGAGCAAGACGAGGAGTGGAGAAGCGCACAGCATGCTTGAGGCATAGGCCTGAAAAACGGACACAGTGTCACTTCCCCCTGATTTTGTGTGCCAAAACAAGTCACCAGGCTGGCCCACATTCAAGGGGTGGGGGACCCTACCTCTCAATGAGAGAAGTTGTACAGTGACATTGCAAAGAGGGTAGAGACAAGGACTGGTAGAAAATGGGGATGAATTTTGCAGTCAGTCTACCACAGAGAGGGATTTAACAAGGAAATACTTTGCCAGTGTCTTTCCAACATGATCTATTTTGCCACCCTGGCATCTACATGAATTTATCAGAAAGGTTTCCAAAGATGAGTCTATGCCCTTCCTTTGAAGGAAGTGAGTTCCCAACCATAAAAGGTATTTAATAAGAAGCTGATTTCCATGGTCTCAGAAACTTTGGATGGGAGGAAAAGAAGGCTCTTCTAGCCCCGAGGCTCAATATTTTCACATATGTTGTCCTTTTCTTTTCAGATCAGCAAAGACCCAATTTTTGTCCCAGGCGTCTGGGGCCCTTATTTCTCAGCCATGGTTCCTGGGTTCTGGCTGAATGAAGGTGGACAGAGTGTCACTGGGAAATTGGTAAGTTGACACGTTAACATTTTTACACCCTCAACTAGTTCATTTTGTCACATTACCCAGGTATCTGGAAGATTTGCAAGGCCCTAAATCAGAAGAATTAACTTTCTCTTAGTGTGTGGCCTAACCCACAGTGTATATGTAGCACACGCTTGCCAAAGAAATAAATGTTGGTTCAGGTGATGATGACTAACCTGTCTTCTCATCTGTCTTTCACACGACAATTCATTTTTCTCATGGCAGCAAGAGTGATATTGTACTTTGTGAAAAGGACCACGCTACTCTCCAGCCCAATCCTTCAATGGTTCTGCATAGCCCCTGGGACATAGTTCAGATGGTTTTGGTGTGCATCACTCCCTTTGCGGTATGCCCTCCCCTCCAGTCCCACACATGTACTTGTCTCTAGGGCTAGATTGTCCTGCTTACAGCTTCCCCATGGCTATGTTATTCCACTCCTCTGTGCCTTTGTATGTGCTTCTTTTCCTGCTCAGAGAGTTCTTTATCATCTTGATAACGTTACTCATCATTTAAGACACAACTCCACTTCTTACCACATTCTACTATTCTTATTGGTTTGCTAATCTGCCTTTTACAGAAATCTATGTGCTCCTTAAAGGTAAGGATCATGTCATACTTCTGTTTGTATCCAGCTCGCTGCCTGGTTCTTAGAAGGTGCTTGGTAAAAATGTGTGAATGCATGTAGCTATCTAATAGGGAAGACAAAAGATCCCTGAAAGTGAGATGAGTGCTCTATTAGCGATACGGACACAGCATTGGCATGAAGCTGGGTTAAGAAACTCTTTGCAGGGGAGCAGGCATTCATGCTAAGCCTTGAGAGACAAATGGAAACACCAGGCAAAGAAGGGTAAGAATATTCTTTGAGGCACAACTGGCATAGGAACCAAGAAATGGGAGTGAAGAGGCATATTTGAGGGTAATTACAAATAGTCCAGAATTTTAGCTGTGGCATAAACTTTTCTTAGAAGAACGACTTACAATAAAAATGAGAGAGCTGGGCAGGGACCACATCATAAGGATTCCCTGTAAGTCATGCGAAGGAATTGAACTTTATCTAGTAGACCAAAACCAAGGGAACTGGTGAAAGGTTGGGAGAATGGACAGGCATTTTCAGGTCTCGCTTGTAAGGACTCTGGCTAGCAGCAGTGAGGACGAAGGCCTGAGGGCACATGGCTGGAGGCCGGCAGACCAGTTTTAGTGGGTTAGTCCACAGACAAAAAGCCATGAGGGCTTGAGTGAGGAGAGTAGCCAGTAGACTGTGGATTGAAGTCAGGAGATCGGTGGGCCTCAGAGGGATTGGATGTGGAAGGGAAGAGAATATGAGCCCAGCTCAGTTAGCTGAACTCACATTTACTATGTTATATTGAAATCATCTGCTTTGGGTCCGATTCCCCACCAACTCTTTTTTTTTTTTAAGACTTATGTTATTGTTTGAGAGAAGAGGGGAGGCCCAGAGCAGTTTCCATAATTGTACATTATTAGTTGTGTTATGGTTTCTTTCCACACAGGTGGACATAGGGCTCTGAGAGGCAGGAACAGAACTTGGAGGTGGGAACCTTCACCATGGAGCCATCCCAGAAGTTCCTGGTGGCACCACAGTTCAGCATATGAGGTTTTGCTCTGGCCAGGGCTGGGAATCAAACCCTGGACCTTGAGATTGTGAGGCCAAGTGCTCAACCACTGAGTGATCCTGGTATCCTCCCACCTCCCACCACCTACTCTTGTAAATGTTCAACCAAATTAAAAATGAGCTAATCCAGAGCTGGATGGGGATGCAAATAATCATTAGTTTCCATTTCTCAGTATAATACTATTTTATACTTAGTGGCCTCCAATTCTCTTTCAAAGTCAGTGGCAGTGTAAGTGAATGGCTGACTTCAAAGAGCGTGTTCTCCTGTGGCAGCTGCAGAGGTGAATGAAATGAATTAGACCCCCATCGGTCCCTGGTTTTAAGGAGCTCGTTGTCTAGTAGGGGAACTCAATGAATATAAAATAAATAACATCTGATTGGTCTTAATAACCAGTGCTAGAAAAGTCGAGAAGTAAGACATCACTGTGTACCTAAGGTGCCGTGGGGCTGGAGCTTACATTCCCCCATTTAAACTAGTGCTGTATATTTATACAACTTTCAACTTAAAGTTCCATTCACTTTCTGTGACACATTGAAAACCCATTACTGAAATAAAGCCCTTTTCAGACCTGCATCATAGTGTAATCATCCTTAGCAGACCCAGAACTTAAAGTGACACAACCCAAAGGCTTTTGTAGCAAAGATAATGATCCAGTAAACCGAGTCTTTGTGCTGGATGCATTGTCCATGAAGCTGTCCATCAGCAGGTTGTTGGAGATTTAGTATGCAAATTGAACATCTGTGTCAGTCTGGAAATGCTTTTCCCAGCATTTGACTCAAAGTTTTCTCTGTTGCTATAGATATAAGTCATCTTTGCCCTTTTATGATGTATCTCTGTAGAGAAGAATTGGGTACTCCTCTTTCCTGAGCCTGAATTCACATAAAAAAATATAAGGTCTTTTTTGCCACTAAAAAACCTTCTTATAGTCCACAATGATTTCCCATAAGCATCAGGGGAATTGTTGGCTTTAATTTGGGCTGGAGAGTAACATGGTCCTTTTCACAAAGTTAGTTGTTTGTGTACCATCAACCAATCAAGCTGTATTTAAAGTTCCAGATGGGACGTTTCTACATATGTAGTTTCCTTGGACATACGGATGAGGCATGATTGACTCATAGCTTCTAGAGAGTGAAATCTTAAGAAATCTGAAGGTGAACATAATGAGGCAAAATCTGAATCAAGAACAAAACAGACTGTCCACCAAAATGTCAGTCGAGCGACACCAAGCAAAGAGACAGAAACCACCAATAAAGAGGTAAAATAGGAATAGCAGTGCTGATGATAATCATTGTACCTTACTGAGTGTGTTTATCTATAGGAAGGATTTGTATATATAATCTTGTTAGTCCTTGAATGATACTCATAATAATCACAATGCCTAACATAGTGACTCTCCGTTAACCGGTACCCATGCCAGATAAATGCAGTATTATTTCTTCGATTTTCTTGCCAGTTGCTTGAGAGTGCCAGTTGCTTGAATTCTGGTTAATAGAGAGTCTACTTTATTTATTTTGAAGGCTTATTTTCCAGTCTGCATTCCAAGAGCTTTTTATATACTATCTCATTTATTCTTCTCAAGGCCCCCATGAGATAGGAATAGTTATTGTCTGTATTTTAGTGGTGAGGTATTGAAACTTGGGCAGTAAGCATAGCCTGGACAGATTATTGAAGCACTATTGAACAATGGCCTTTTTACATGCTTCCCTTGCAATTCATCTTCCCTTTTCATTTACTTACCCTTATTTATTCTTCTGTGAATTTTTAGGACACTGTAAGAGGAAGGTACATCGTTTATGTTTTGTTTGTTTTTTTCATGTGCACATGGTCTCTCACATACCATGTCTAAAAGTGTCTTTTCAGTTATTACATCATCCATAGTATATTCTAAACATGCAGTCATAAATACACTATTTAAAGCAGAAGAAAGGAGAAAGCAGAGGAAAGAGGAAGGAAAGGAAAGACGAGAGAGAGCCAAAAGAACAACAAAAACTTATCTGAACACTAGATTTGAAAAATAGATATTTTGTGTCATTTTTACAATTAAATACAGATCTTCCATCATAAAGTAAAGTCCTTCATTCCAAGTATGTGAATAGATTGGTACTTTAAAAATATGTCCATCTGGTTAACTTCAAGATGAAGAAAAAAATAGGATGGGATCTTTTCTGGCTCTCGAATTCTTGCTGTTTCATCTGCCTGAGATTTGGACTCGTTTTTCACTCATTTCAAGTTTGTGCCTCTGATATTTATTTCCTCATAGAAAACACATACCGGCATCCCATGGATGAGTGATTTCAAGTTCATCAATCAAGCACCCATCAATAATTGTCTTGTGCTTGTCAATACTCTCCCCAGAACAGTTGTGACAAAAAAAGAAACATTGCTTTTTGCCCAGAATTTTCCCACAGAACGCCAACCCTTGCAGTCACATCATCCAGATGTCAAAGCTTATTTCCAACTGGACTTTGGCCATCCCTCTCCAAGCACCCTTCTGTATCTTGTTTGCAGTCCCTTTTATTGAGGAAGGTGTGGGGAAGAGAGATTCAGACAAGTTTCTAAGCTGCCACTATGGTGGCATTGGCTTTCTGAGATAATCAGATGCAGGGGAGGGAGTTACCTTTGATTTGTTTGAATCCATAAATTAAATTTATAAACTTGAACTACAGGGTCAAAATGTAGCAAGATGCCTGTGCTCTTGGAATTTTAGGATTTGTGCATTGTGAGTGCCTGTTTGTCTCCTCCCTTATCACCAATGCTGATCAGCCTAGAGCTAGTGAACCTCAGGAAGACAGTCAGTCTTCCATAAGGTGGTCTTCAAAGAGCACACAGTATACACAGCGCTGTACAGGTTATGGAGATAGTGATTTCATCCCTTCATTCATTCATTTGTTGTTATTACTCTGGGCCAGGCGAGAATATTATCACATGATTTCTATCCTCCACTAGCTTATTATCTTGTGGGAAAGTTGGATATAGAACTGATAATTATAATTTATGGTAGCACATAATAGTAGATTACACTACCTCTTCAACCTACTGGGAGTATCTTTTAAGTGCTAAGCACTTTTAGGCCACATTAAGACTCAATATTTCATCTGATCTTCACAGCATGTCTATGTGGTCATTGTTATTATGTCAGTTTTACTAGTGAATAAATAGGACAGAATAAACAGAGCAGTAATGTAACTTGACTGAGGTTTTACAGTTATAAGTGGGAGAGCCTTGCTTCAAACTCAAGTCAGCTCCCGGAAACTCCCAATCTTTTTAGAACTGGATCTGACTTTTGTGAATCTGCTCTTCTGAGTTTTTCTTAGTGATTCCCTTGAGAATCAATTATTGTCAGTTATTATGACTTTCTTTTCAAGTATTTTGAAGCAAACTCAGTTGGCAGGCTTTCTAAGGCCATGAGAGAAAAGTATGTGTATCAGTATTGGCAGGATCTATTTATAGACATAGGTGTGTCCCCAGCATTTCACATTAGCTAATTGGAAAGACTTCATGGATACAAGGCCAACTGTGCATAAACAAATGCCTCCCTGTTCTTTCCTCCTGCCTAGGCATTCACAGTATTTTTGGTGTCCCACCTGGATTCCTGCACAAAGTTACCGTCTTGCTTCTACTCTTTCTTTTCCTAACGCCTGTGCCTTAATCAGTTGGGACTGCTTAAATAATAAAGTGCTTTAGACTGACTAGGTGGCTTAAATACAACAGAAATACATTTCTCACAGTTTTAGGGGATGGAAGTATAGGTCAAGGTGTCAGCGTGGTCAGGTTCTGGGGAAGGCCCTCTTCCAGGTTCCATCTTCTCCTTGTAGCTTCACAAGACTGAAGGAGAGAACTCTGGGCTCTTCAGTAACTGATAAGGATACTAGTCCCATTCATGAAAACTCCACTCTCATGAACTAATCATCTCCCTAAGGCCCCCAATATCACATTAGTGGTTAGGATTTCAATGTATGAATTTGGGAGGGGAGTGGGAGGGCACACATACTTTTAGTCCACAATACTATCTCTAAAGGTTACAGCTAAAGTAATCTTTGTAAAACATAGATATGACCCTTTCATAATTGATAGCTCTCCAATTATCTATAGAATAAAGTCCAAACTCTTTAGAGTGATGCGTATTTATACAGCCAGTATTTATTGAATGCTTACTGTGTTCACGGTACTGTTCTGAGTGAGGAAAAGGCAGTGAGTAAAACAGCCTCCTCTGTTCCCCCAAAACCAGTCCCTTTGTGAAGCTTACATTCTAACAAGAAGAGAAAGATAATACACAATAAAGTAACAAAGCAATAAATACATTAATTTTATTTTATGATTCAAGTTGTTAGAAGTAATAGAGGAAAGCTCATGCCCAGTGAGCAATTTGAAATTTTTTTGAAGGCAGTCAGAGTAGGCCTCACTGAAGTGACAGTCAAACAACAAGGAAAGGAAGGAAATCTGGAGGAAGAACATCCCAGGACAAGAGAACAACCAGTGTAAAAATCCTGAGGGGGTTGCTTGGCTGGGCATTACACAAATAGCGAGGAGACCACACGGATGGAGCAGGGCGAACCAAAAGGAGAGTTGTAGGGCATTAGATCAGAGAGGCAATGGGGGTTATAGTTATTGGTCAGTGTATGAATTTTGGCTTTTACTCTGAGTGATATGGGAAGCCATTGGAGAAGAATGAGCACAGGAGAGATCTGATATAAGTTAGGTTTTTTAAAGGATCGGTATGGCTGCTGCCTGCCATATTGGGATTAAACTCGGATAGGAATGAGGGAGATGGAAGCAGGGTGACCAGGAAGAAGCAGTAATTGAGCTGAGAGGTAAGATGGTGGGAGTGGGGCTGGTAAACAGTGGTCAGATTTTGGATATATTTTGCAGGTGGTGTCAGCAGGATTTCCTGATGGAGTGGATGTGAAGTGTGCAGAAAAAAGAGAGGTCAAGGTTTTTGAAGGATAGCATTGCTATCCATGGGGAAGTTGAATTAGATGTCAGGGAGCAAGGGGAGGAAGGAGTTAAGACTTGCTCCCAGTTTTCGACTGTGGGAATAATACAGTCTGTAAGGTGATCCTCCACTATTTGTCTTCATCTTAGTAAAGAGCACCATCGTTTATATTTTTATTAAAGCCAGAATGTTAGAATTAATTTTTGATTCCTCCTTTCCCCTCTCTGTCCACATTCAATTCATTAGTAAGGCCTATTGATTCTAACGCCAAAATGTATATTACCGATCTAAACTTCTGTACTTTACCTTCGCTCACAACACCATTGGCCAAACTACCATTTTCTCTGTCCCAGTCTATGTAAATTGCATGTTTTGTACACAGTTTGTAGCTGGGTCTTGCTTCTCTATACAGTCTTATAATCACTGATTTTATTTTATTTATTTATTTAAAATATTTATTTATTTTTATTGTTTTTGACGGAGAGAGAGAGAGAGATACAGAGACAGAGAGAGAACTGAACTGGGGGAGCTCCCCAGCTCAGCATATGGGTCCACAAGGGCCGGGGTCAGGATTCGATCCCAGGTCCCCGGCGCTGCAAAGTGAGCGCTTAACCCACTGAGCCATCCCGGCTTCCCCTTATTTTACTTTTTGAAGTGTTTAAATTTTCTACACTAAATGTAAGTATAAATATAATTGTATTTAGGTCCTCTGTTTTGCTATTTGTTTTCTGTGGTCACTTCCATTATTTTTTTCTCTGTCTCCCCTTTTATACCTTCTTTTGAATTAACTATATATTTTTCAATTTTCAGAATTCCGTGTACATTTGTGTATTTTCTTTCTAGGCATCATGTTTTGCATTCTTTTAAAATTATGATAAATACCCTGAACTTTTCAATCTATTTAGAATGCACATTGTTAAACTTCCTGTAAGATATAAAAAGTATTCAACTCTGTAGTTTCATTTGCCACTCCCCCAACTCTTTATGCTGTACTTGTCAAATGTGCAGTATTTACATATGCTATACACCCAACAATATAGTAGTTGTTATGTTGTTTGCTTTAGACAGTGTATTAATCTCCACAGGCGCCCATAACAAAGTATCGCAGTCTGAATTGCTTAAACAATAAAAGGAGCTGTCCCCTGGCCTCTCCTAAGTGCATTCATGTCAAGAGGGATCTGGTGTCTCTTCCTATTATAAGGACACTAATTCTGTCAGGTTAGGGCCCTACCCTATGATCTCATGTAACCTTAATTACCTCCATAAAGTCCCCATCACCAAGTACACTCAGATTGGGGGTTGGGGCTTCCATATCTGAATTTTGGGAGAACACAATTCAGATGTAGTCATATGGGAAGCTGGGATGGCTCAGCAGGTTAAGCACTCACTTTGAAGCTCCAGGGGCCAAGGATCAAGTCCTGGCCCCGGCCTGTGTAGACCCATATGCTGAATTGGGTTGTTCTTCCCATATGGGAGGCCCCCAATTCAGTTCTCGCCCCCCGGTTCAGCCCCTGGTTTGAGGGTTGCGTGCCCCACCCACCCATCTGTGTGGAATGAAACCATCTCGAAAACTGATGACATACAACTATGGAGACTGCTCTGAGCCCTCCCCCTTCTCTCTGTCTCTCTCTGTCAAAAACAATAAAATAAATCTTTAAAAGAAATAGTCATTCATATTTCAAAGAAATTCTGAGAAACAAAACATATTTGTACTTGTCTACATATTTATTATTTCCTTTATTTCTGAAAATTTAAGTTTCTATCTGGTATTATATTTCCCTTTAGCCTGAAGAACTTCTTTTAGCATTTCTTTATTTTTTGCAGATCTACTGTCAAAAAAATTCTCTTAGATTTTATATTTTTAATGAACTTATTTTACCTTCTATCTTAAAAAATATTTTTGCTCAATATAGAATTTTTGATTGACAGTTATTTTTTTCTTCAGCACTTAAAGATGTCAATCTTTTTTTTTCTAACATCATTGTTTCTTATGAAAAGTCACCATCATTTGTATTGTTCTTCCCCTGTGTGCGATGTATGATTTCTCTCTGGTTACTTTTAAGATTTTCTCTTAATCATTGGCTTTTATTATGGTGCACTTGGATATGGTGTTCGTTGAATTTATATTCTTCCCCAAGATTTGCTGAACTTTTTGAATTTGTAAATTGCCATCTTTCATCAAGTTGAGGAAGTTTTCAGCACTTACTTATGTAAATATCTTTTTGCCCCATTTGTTCCCACTGTGATTTGAAATACACATATTTGAGACATTTGGCTATTATTCCACTGGCCCCTGAGGGATTCTGTTTTCTTTCATCCTCTCTCTGTCCCTTCTCTCTCTTGGTTTCAATTAGATACTCTTTCTATTGGTCTATTTTCAAGATCATTGACTCTTTTTCATGTCATCTCCAATTAACTGCTAGGCCCATCCACAATATTTATTTCAGCTATTATATTTATCAATACTAGTTCTTTTTTGTTGTTGTTGTTGTTAAAGTTATTGAAGTGACATTGATTGGTAACAATTAGATAGTTTCCAGATGTACAAATCCACATCACATCACCTATGCATTACATTATATGCTCACCACCCAGAATTAGCTCTCCTTCCATCACCATATATCTGGAGTCCACTCACACTCCCCGCCCCCAACTCTCCCTCCCTCCTCCTCCCCTTCCCTCATTGCACTAAATTTATAGACCTGGGGTTCAGGGAGGACTTTATGAATCTGACCTCAATGGCAAGGGAAGTAAAATCACAAATAAGTGAATGGGACCTTATCAAGCTAAAAAGCTTCTGCACTGCAAAGGAAACCATCAACAAAGCAAAGAGGCAACCAACCAACTGGGAAAAAATATTTGCAAACAATGCCTCTGATAAGGGGCTAATATCAAAAATATACAAAGAACTCATAAAACTCAACAATAAAAAAATAAGCCATCCAATTAAAAAATGGGCAGATGACCTTAACAGACACTTCTCTCATGAAGACATACATATGACCAACAGATATATGAAAAAATGTTCAACTTCACTAGCAATTAGTTCCATTTTTAATAGTTTCTGTTTCTTTGCTATTTTCTATCTCTGTATTTATTATGAGAATATTATCCTCTATATCCTTAAGCACTGTTAAACTGCCAGCTTTAAAATTTTTGTCTTCCATTAATAATTCTAACATTTGTGTCATTTCAGGGTCATTGTCTATTAAATGACTTCCTCATACGTATGGATTAATTTTTTTATTTCTCTGTCTAGTAATATGGAATCATATGTTGAACATTGTGATTTATATATTCTAAGACATTGAATTCTTATTTCTCTGAAGAGTATTGATTTTTTTTTTTTTTTTTTTTAATCAGGTAGTTTATTTGGCTCAACTCAAACTGCATATTTTGTCTCATCTATGTTGGGCATCTACTAAAATCTCTCTTTAGTTCTTTCATCCTTAGCTGGGCTATTACTTATAATATAATTTAGAGATCATCTAGGTAGTAGGGTAGCATTTATATGCACAGTTTTGGGCTCTCTTTCTATGGCTCTCTTCCTTCTGAGATATCCCCAATCTTTACTTCATTGCTGCTATGCTTAGCTTGAACTCTGACCTCTCATTTCTTAGCCAGGAAGTCTGCATATTTCTATCTGAGTATCAGCTATTCTGCATGGCTCTGATTGGAGCCTGCCTTCAGGCAAAAATCTGTAAAATTCAAAAACAATACATAGTGATGGGTTGTTTTTAAATGTGTCTACTGCTATCCAGCTTCTACCTGTTTAGGTCACTTTCCAGTGTCTTCATATAATTATTTGATTATATTTTGATCAGCATTTATATTTGTTATCTGTGGAAGAATTGGTATGATGTGAGCTATTTAACCATTATAAGAAGTGGAACCTCTTAATGATTTATTTTAAAGCAAATAGGAATACATTAGTCCCCTGATTGAAACCCTTCTGCATCATTCTGTGCTACTTAGAATAAAATGTTTAAGTCTTTCCTTGGTTTGTCCCATATCCTACCCCTCTATCCTCATTTAACAAAACTTTTCTACTGACTTACTGAAGTCTAGTCTCACTAGACTCCTGTCAATTCCTAGGCCAGATGAAGTTCTTTCCTACTACAGAATCTTGCATTTGTCAGTCTCTTTACTTGGAAATTGTTCATTCCTTCTTTTTCTTTTTCCTATGTCTTAGCTTAAATTTCACACTCCAGTCTTCCCTGAACCCTCTATCTAAAATCAGTGTCCGTATTACAGTAACCTATTTTCTTCAAATTATTAATCACTATCTCTAATTGTTATATGTATTTATTGACTGTCTCTATCTTTCAATAGAATATAATCTCCATGTGGACGGTTTTCATCTGTCTTAAAAGCTAGTGAGTCCTCTGTGCTTACTTACTATGACTAGAACAGAGTAGGTGTTCAGTTATCATTTGTTGAATCTATTACATAAAGAACCTTATCAGACTAAACTGTATTTGAATGTTTGCCCATTTTTCTGCTCTTGGACAGAGATCTGTGAGAGCAGTGGCTTTTATTTATCTTTGTATCCTGAGTTATTTGAATGATGCCTAATACAGCATAGCCATATATGACATCCATTTCATGATAAGTAAACAAACTATAAAAATGCACAGAGCTTCCAACTAGTTTAGTTCGTCTCATTCATGACTAAAGTAGTTCTGCATTAAATCCAAATTTATCTACCGGTACTTGTAAGTGAAGTTATCCTATGTAAAACTAACATTAAAGTTGTAAAAAAAAGTCTCTATTTTCTTTCAGAAGTTTGTTATTCTTAGGAACTGTTCATTATTGAAGCCCACAATCTTTTCCAGCAGCATAAAAGAACTTGTCGAGATTGGGCCTTCTTCTTTTGTTAGATTTTTATGAGAATTTTAAAGCTGGGAAAGGCAGGCGAAATGTTTTCACTTTGAGATAAGAAAACTAGGCAAGTAAAAATTTGGAGTAGCTTAGATGAAAAATGCGACATTACAGGTAAATGCAAATGGAAAAAAAGGCAGTTGTATCAAGTAACGAACATGTCTCTGAGCCTAGTGATTTCTTTATCTGCAAAGCAAGGTAAAAGACAGCCTTAAGACTAATAGATAAAACTGATTTTAACAGAGAAAAGCCCACTATTCAATAAGCTAGCTTTGTCTTAGCAAAATAATCATGAAACCTAATATTCTTAAACTTTAAGTTTGCGTTTGTTATACATTTTTCTTGCCTGTGAACTTTTTTGCCAACAGTTTTAATTTCTCGGGTAATGTAGTTTTTTGTGTAATTTTACAAACAGTTGGCTATTTGTCATATTAATTTATTAAATGTTTAGAGAATTAGAAATGGTTTTGTCCATAACCTGAGCCAGAACTGAACTCTGGTCACAGGGTTTCTTGTCAGTGTTCTCGCTGCTGTATCAAGGAGCAAAAATTCAAATACCTAAAAGAGTCAGGCAACATAAATAAATAAACAGACTAGGCAAATAAAAAATTTTTTTTTACTTCCACAGAGAAATTTTTCTTTTAATTCATAGTACTCTAGGGTTGACTTTTATGATTTATCCTTTGACAGAGTAATGGGCATAGAGAAATAGATCTCTACTACAAGTTAGTTCAGTCGTGACACTAAATTGATGAAATCTGGTGTCTGTTGTTGGGAAATGATGGGGAGCAGTGGTACCTCTTACCAACTAAAGGGTTCAGACCTGTTTGATGGAATCAGTCGCCACTCAGCTCCAGCTGACTCTTGCCATGGGGGGATATGGGTGGCCCAGTGTTTTACATTTGCCAGTTCTTCAAAAGAAACCAAAATCTGGATTTCAAATGAAATATCCAAATTTTAAAATATTGGCTCATTTTTTAAAAACACTCTATTCCCCACAGAATATACATCTGTGGGCCAGATGCCAGCTCATGCTACCCATTTTTATTGCTATGTTATTCTGTATTGCATTTCTATTTCTCCCATGTTCCAGATACAGATGCCACCTTTCTAAGGAAGGGCCTAAAAATCCAACCCAGGTTGTATGTTGTAAGACAGCCTCTTGATCTAGCTCTGCAAGCCATCCTGAAGAAGGTCTGATTTTATCTAGCTCAAGATCCCTATCAACCCAAACAGTTTGTAGACTGACTTTTCTGCCTACTCTCACAGCTGCCTGCTCTCGCAGCTGAAATCTGAGAAGATGAAGGAAATAAGAAAATTGTCAGAGTTAGAGTAGCTCTGTCTATATATTTCTAAGGCAACAACTTGGCAAATACAGTCATTGTGGTTAAACTTGTTATTTCACTGGAAAACAAATAACCACTAATGGAACACTATGTTCTTCTATACTATGCTAACTGCATTAGAGAAAAAAACAGAAGTAGAGAGACCAACCCTAGGAACAGGCACTGCAAGCTTTTGAAATGAGTGCTCAGTTATTTGACAAAACTGTCTTGTTCTTTGCAAATCAGAGGAGGCCTGTACCACTAAAGTGCAGCTGGCATTTGAGATTTTGTTCTCCGAACTGTTTTTACTCTTGATGGTACCCCCTTCTTTTTTGTGATAGGTGTTATGAACTGAAGTCCACCTATATACCAGACCCTCACCGCACCCTTCCCTGCAAAGCAAAATTTATTATCCTCATTTTACAGTGGTAGAAGGTAAGGCTCTGAGAGGTCAGTTAACTTCCTAGGTAGCGCAGAATGTAAGTATAGACCATGAATTTGAACCCAAGCCTGTCTGTTTTCAAAGTCCATGTTCTTTCCACTAAGCCCCTGTTTTAAAATGTAGATTTTATTATTCAGGTATGATGAGGCCAATAGATTGGGTGATGATGGTCATTGAAAGGACAGTTTGTTGTCCAGAGGAAGGGGCATGCCATACCATGCAGGACCCCTTGGGAAGTACTGAAGTTGTCCCGTGATGTCTGGTACTGGGTCCTGGGATGATCAGAGCAGGGAAATAGTGGCCCGCAGATGACTTGGTATAGAGGTGGGCTCTGGATTAATTTGCATAAAAAGCAGGCTCAAGGGTGAGTTGAGTCCTTTAGTGTCTCTAGGAATTGGGTAGGTGGGGTGGGGCAGTCTCCAGATATCAACGCATTAGAAATGCAGAAAATAAAAAGATATGATTAATATGACCACATTTCCTTTTCTTAGACCCCAAAATTCAAAATTATCCTTGACTGTGAATTTCTTATATTCTATAATGGGTTAGTCACTAAACTTGTTATATATTTTTTTAAAAATATGTCTCACTCATTCTTTCACCATGCCAGGTATTGTTGTAGGTACTGGGGCGGGGTTGGGGGGGTTGGGGGGGGTAGGGGGGTTGGATAATGAGGCTTTCCATTTTAAAGAGCTTAGAGTATACGGTAAAAGACTGACATATAAACTAATGACTGTAAAAGAATTTGACAAATGTTACAAGAGTGCAAGGACAGAGTATTTGTGCCTTATGTTCTGGCTGTTGGCCTCTGAGGGTGTCTGCATTCCCTGCTCTCTATACCTAGTCATCTCCCTGTCCTGCATACCATACCAGACTAATTTCCCTTAACTTTACCTCATTTTGCTCCCTAAGTCAAAGTAATTCTCTATGGCTTCTAATCCAATAAAACTATAAACACTTACCTGATTTTCAAGACCCACTGTCTGCTCAGCCCTCTCCGGTCATCCATTATTCCCACCATTTTATTTATTCTTTAATTTAACACGTTACCCTCAGAAAAGACACAAATGTGAAATGTGTGGTGAGTGCTACCAAGAAAGACATGTTTCTGTATGAGCCAGTGGTGTACCTCCGTTATGGTCTGTGCATCCCACATTTATTCAGCGAATATTTATTGAGCATCTATGATATGCCACCATGGGACGTGTCCAGTCTCCTTATGTCCATAATCATGTATGTCTCTCCTTCCATGTACGTCTACTCATCATTGCCTTCTTTCTGGTATGTCTTGCCTCCAGCCCTTCACTCCTCCACACGCTGCCTGGGATTGGCCACTCAGCTGAAGCTTCACCTCCCCTAACTACATAATAACTGCCAAATTATCGATCTCTTTCTTTATGCTGCTATGTATTGTATTTCCTGTTTTCCACTGTATTCCTGGAGGCTAGGCATTGTACCTGATGCATTTAGGCATTCAGTAAATACTGAATAACTGCATTCATGCATGTACCATACATTTAGATTCTGTGCTTCCTCTTGGAAGCTCATTTAAATCTCCCTTCCCTGAATTCCAAAAGTACTTGCCATAGAAATTAGCACCGAATCAAGTAAGGCCTTACTGGTGCAAACTCTTTAAGGTCCAGAATATGCCTCATCGCAGTAACCCAAAGTGGAACCTATAAGAAATACACATTCAAAACATCCATGTTGGGAAAGCCAGGATGGCTCAGTGGGTTAAGTGCTCACTTTGCAGCCCTGGGGACCGAGGATCAAATCCCGGCCCCAGTCCATCCAGACCCATATGCTGAACTGGGGAGTACCCCCAGTTCGGTTCTCACCAAGGCGAGACCCTGGCCCAGTTCCTGCCCTGTGCAGCCCCAGCCCACTTGTGGAATGAAACTATGTGGGAAAACCAATGATGTGCAACTATAGAGACTGTTCAGGGCCCTCCCCCTTCTCTCTTTCTCTCTGTCTCTGTATCTCTCTCTCTCTCTCTCTCTCTCTCTCTCTCTCTCTCTCTCTCTCTCTGTCAAAACAATAAAAATATATCTAAAAAAGAAAAAAGAATCCATGTTTTTTCCTCCATTGAAATGAACAATTCCTTTGGTATAAATGGAATTCAACAAAAAATACCATACCTGGAAGTTTAATAGATGACATGGCATAGTAGTGAAAACTAGCACTTTAGATACAAAGAGACCTAGATCTGTCACTTACTACCCTGTGACTTTGAGCAAGTTTTTTTTTTTAATCTCCTTTACTCCCAGTTTTCTCATTTCCATAGTGGACAATAATATCTTTTCCATAGAGTATCATAAGGAATAAATGAGATAATGCATGTAAAGTGCCTTAGTACTAATATATTGTAAATGAATCAAATTTTATATGATAGTATTTATGCTATTGTTTGCTTTATAGTTGACACTCTTTACATCCTAGCCATCCTATTTTAAAAGGATGGGAAAGAAGGTTATTGAAGGTCAGAGCAGTTAAGTGAATTGCACAAAGTCACACAGCCAGTTAGTTATCAGAACTAGAATGTAAACCCAGCCACTGTGTTTCCAGAACAAATTCGCTTCCTCCTTAACACAGCCCCAGCTCTCAGGAAACATGTTCAAAGAGACTATCTCCATGAGGCCAAAATAACCAGTTGGTTCATAGCTTGAGTGAAAATAAATCTGTCAGATGGTTGTTTTGGAATCCTAGAGACTCCTGTAAACATTGAGAAAATACACAGATTAAGTTCAGGAACCCAAACACAGTATTGAGTGTGTTCTAGCAAGCCGAGTAACAGAATGGAGAAGTATTTCTCTTCCTGATGCATGTTACACATTTTTTTGGTTAGAGCTACCAAGTGCATTAAGGAATAAAATCTTAAACATGGGATTTCAAATGAGAAAAAGTGGTTGTCCCCAGAACACAGACATTTCTGTCCTTGGAGAACTATGTCCCAGCTTCCCATGTGCTAACTTTCCAGACAAAAGAGATTTCTCTTTTTTTTTTTTTTAATTTGTTTTTTTTATAGAGAGTAATTCTTTTATCTTCAGTGCATATTTATTTTTATTTTATTTTATTTTTGACAGAAAGAGAGAGAGATACAGAGACAGAGACAGCTAGAGAACTGAACTGTGGGAACTCCCCAGCTCAGCACGTGGGTCCACCTGGGCCGGAGCCGGGACTCGATTCTCGGTCCCCGGGGCCTCAAAGCGAGTGCTTAACCCGCTGAGCCATCCCGGCCTTCCCTAGAAGAGCTTCTCTTGACAGCTTTGGGACAACCCCTTCCTTCCTTCCTTCCTTCCTTCCTTCCTTCCTTCCTTCCTTCCTTTCTTCCTTCCTTCCATCCTTCCTTCCCCCCTCATAGTCTCTTTCACTCAACTTCTCCAGTTGTAGGATAGCATGAGTAATTCAAGATCTGACATCGCCCTGGGCTAATAGCCTGGATCAGGAGGTGGGAATGGTGGGAATCAGAGATTAGTACTCTAACACCCAGGTCCCCGCACCATTCCCTTGAGTCACCTCTCTTTCTCATTCCTCTCCTCACACCTCATTCTTAGAGCTGATTCTACCTGCTGCTACCAGTTCAGTCTGGGGAGTTTCATTTCCTGTTACTCTTGTCTTTAAACTTCTTAGTTCTATAAACCCAAGAGACCAGCACTAAGTAAGCAAAGCTAGATTTCTGAAAGAGCTGAGACACTCTCACTGAGTTAGCATTTTAACATTCTTAGATCCTCTATGGACAACGAGTTTTAAAAAGCAGACATGTTAATATATCCTTCCTGATTTAACCAAAGATTAGAGAACCTACAAAATTGACCCATCGCTCTTGTTTTTCAGATAGACCATATGGTGCAGGGCCATGCTGCCTTCCCTGAACTGCAGGCCAAGGCCACAGCCCGGTAAGCTCCCTGTCTCCTACAGCATCCCATGCCCCACTGTGTGGAGGGCATTAGCTTATGTGTGATTTTCAGATCCTGTGGGCAGTGAAAATGCCTGACAGTACTTGGTTATAAAACAGTCATCCAGATGTTCTAGAACAAGCTTGTCCAACCTGAGAGCCAGGATGACTTTGTGGCCCAACACACATTCATAAACTTTCTTAAAACATTAAAAAAAAAAAAATTTCTTTTAACTCATCAGCTATCATTAGTGTTACTGTATTTTATGTGGCCCAAGACAATGCTTCTTCCATTGTGGCCCAGGGAAGCCAAAAGGTTGGACACCCCTGATCTAGAACCTGCAGGTATTAATTTTTAAATGATCTAAGAATTCAAAGAACCAAGAGATCCCCCCAAAACATTCCAGGAACCGTGGATGAGAAACTGATGTAGTTAGAAGGAACATGGATTTTGGGAGTCAAAACTTTTTGGGTTCAAATCCAGCTTTACCCCTTACTTAATGTGTGATTTTGGGAAAGTTGCTCAACCTCTTTTAAGCTTGTCTTCATTTACAAAAGTGAGGTTAATAACTGATATCAAATGATTTCCAGGATATATCCGTAAGTGAAGAACGTGCAGTGCAAAGGAATGTTGATGGTATATGTGCTCCTTTCATGTAAAAAGAAGGAGATATAAGAAAATATATGTGCATTTACTCATTTTGTGCAAAGGAAATATAGGAAGGTTAAGCCAGAAACTGAATAGATTGGTTACCTGGAGAGATGAGTAGGAATAGGAAAGAAAGAATGGGGGAATGGGAACAGGATGGGAGTAACTCTGATTCTTAGAACCATGGTGATGCTTCACTTCCTCATGAAAATAAAAAGGTAGAAGTTGGGTAGGTAGAGATAGATGAATAGATAGATGATGATAGATACATACATACATACATATGTAATTTACATGCCTACATACAACACCTGAATATATGTGTGTGGTGGGGGTTGGCAAAATGAACTACAAATGGTAAAAAATGAACCTTTTGTATTAATAGTGAATAACATAGCTAAACTAAAAGGGGGTTGGGAAAGAAAAGAACTAACCTAAGTAACATTGGGAAAGAAATTTTGACAGTATGTTATATGGCTAAAGATAAAATAACTGTACATAAGTATTATAATCTACTTTGTTTTTCCTAGACGTATGGCTAGCTATTCTGAAAATTCTTTATGTATATCTTATAGTTATGCAAATAAATAAATATAGCTATGAGAGAACCAGCCTTGAGTACCTCTGATTATTCATCTTGAGTTTGGTGAGGTAATGTATTTGGCAAGGCTTTGTTAACTGTACTGTGACAATAACTACTACTACTACTTCTGCTACTATTACTAATGATTATGAAAGAGGAGAAAGTTTTGGCAGTGGTGGTTCTAGGGTTAAGCAGCAGATGTCAGTCATTATAACCTGCCTACCTTCTTGTGGAAAGTGTATGTGGTAGAGTAACGAGAACACCAGACTGGGCATTAGTGGCCTTGGGTTCTTATGTCAGTTCTGCCATAAATGTCTTGGTGCCTCAGCTTCTTCACCCATAAAATCACTATAAAACCACCCAGCTTAACTCATTTTACAGGCATTATATGGATCAAAGTAGATCACGGAAATGCCAGTCTCTAAAGACCTTAAAGTTCAACACAAATCTATGGTATAGTTAGACTTTCCAAGGAAATAGTCAAAATTTCCAGAACTTCCTTCTATAGATGGATGTCTTGTGAGTAGTTTTTACTGACAGTAGGAAAGAAGAGGTATGGATTAGTATAGCAGCCATTTATATAATTCAGTCTTGGAATCAGAGCTGGATTTAAATTCCAGCTCTTTTCATATGCGAATTGACGTCCTACTCCCTCCCAACTACCTCCCTGTGTTCTTAGAGTTGTTTCACCAGAGCATTGCCCATACTCTTGGTCACTATTTCCTCACTTTGTACTCCTCCCTTGCCCACTTCAATTTGAAATCTGTCACCATCAGCCCCTGAAACATTTAATGTTAAGGTCCTCAGAAACCTGTTTGGTAAGTCCTTAGGATGTGTTCCAATCCTGTTCACTCAGCAGCATATAGCACCAATAATGACTCCCCTATAACGCTCTATTTTCTTGGCTTTCTTCCTGGAATAGCACCCTCTCTCAGTTTTATTTATTTATTTTATTTTATTTTTCCCAGTGTCTCAGACCCCTTCTTAATATTCTTTTCAAGCCCATGATCTTTTTCTTGACCATAACATCAAAGTTCATTACAGCCAGCTGCCTGGCCCTTTCCTCTCTTTGCTTTTTCTTTCAAGGTGGTCCCATCTACCTCTTGGCTTTATTTCTTTCTCTATTTTGAGGATTTTGATTTTATTAATATCTCCAGCTCATATATTTAGGATGTATTCAATAAATGTTGGTTCTCTTTCCTTTCAATTTCCTTCTATTGTCTTGAGAAGAACAGTGCATTCCTATCTTACTAAATCTATGAATAGAGTATTCCAAGACTATGTAGGTCTCATTGTGCTTTAGGTCTTAGAAAGAAATAGGCATAGTTGTCATGAAAGCGAAGCTGCTATTAGGAAGGTACAACAGGTCCCAAGAAATCAGAAACCATATGCCTATTTTGGTATAATGTGAAGGCTCTCTGAGAACAGCAATGCAGCTTTGCATCAGCAAATCCTATTTGAAACTGTGGAAACAAATGTTAATAAACAGATTTAGTATTTTATACTCTTGATTTACCATGATCCTTTTAGACAAGACATCCCTGAAGAGACATGTCTTGTGATCTTATAAATTGATAAACACTAACTAGATGTGCCCATGCATGTAACTGACAACCAAAGTCTCTCTCTGTGTGGGGCCAAATAGCCAGATATTCATTGCTTAGCCAGAGATCACCATATTAGCCAAAGTTTTGGCTCTATTCCTGTAAACTAATTATTGTCTTAATTTTAATATGGAACCTTGACTACCCGTGTCTCAGGATGAGGTTCTGGTGATAGCAGGGTTTGGTAGGAAGATGTTGGCATCATCCGTAAGTACTAGATTCCAGATTGGCAGAAGAGCCAAGTTCAAAATCCATTCCTCTGACTGTCTGATGAGTGTCTTACGGGCATTTATGATATAAGAGAGAACAAAACAAACAAACAAACAGAAAAAGTCCCCGCTTTCACGAAATTATATATACACACACATGCACACACATGCACATAATGTGTTTATTTGTGTGTATGGTGGGGAGAGAGAAGATATATTCATATCAGGAATTGATAACATTCCAAAGACATGAGTAAGGAGACATAGAATGAGAGGCATTAGGATGATGCATGGAAACTATTTCAGATAGGGAAGCCATCGTTGATGAGGTGACACTTGCACAGGACTCTGAATAAAGAGTGGGACAAAGTCATGGTTATATGGGGGTGATTTGTTCATTCTGAAGGAAAGGCAAGGCCCAAGGCCTTAAGCAGCTACAGGTACACTATAGAGGCCATTGTGGCTAGGCCAATGTGGAAGAGTGCAGGGGACAGGTGAGGGCTAGCCAAGGGACACACTGTGTGAGTTATTGTAGGTTCCTGCAAGGACATTGGATTTCATTTTAGTCTTCAGTTTTTTGCAGGGAGAGAGATTTACCTCTTAAAAGGATTAATTTGGCTGCTCTGTGAAGAGTAAACTATACCATTGGTGGGGAGGGAGGGCAGAGTAGAAGATATGGGCCCTGTTCTCAGTGAGTTCACAGTCTATGGCAAGGGGCAGAATGTACACAGAGAAGCCCAGCTTCTTCTAAGTTACTTTTGCAGAGGTCACTGCAGTGTGATTCTGTTGGGTTCAGATCCCTTAAGATTGTCAGCATGAAGTTCTCCTAATTCACATCATGTCAACCTCTTTTTCCCTCCTACATTCCTTGGATTTTTTAGTTATCATATTTTGCCATCTGTAATGCTCTCCTGTGTATAATGTGCACCCATGTTTTGGGCCCAAACTTGCAGGGAAAAAAAAACTTTCATTTTAATTCAAACTTTTATTTGTTTATGTTTAGGTACTTGTTTTTGTAAAAAATATTATAAAGGAACTTTAGCGTTCATTTTTTAACATATGGTACAAGAAATTTTATGTAACAAATAATTACAAAACACCAGACCAGATACAAAACACAATGTCAGAGAAAGGGAGGTGAGCAGGAGAGAAGGAAAAGGGACAGGCAGGGCTGCGATCGCAACCCAGAGCCCGCAGAAGAGGGAGTGAGCTGGGAGCCTGGCAACACGGACCGAAACGCAGCTCAGGGTGGGTTGGAAGCCAAGAGCTGACAGGGCAGAGGCGCAGGGGGCTGAAGGGTGGAGCAACCCTGAACGCACACTGGGGCCCATGCCAAGGCAATGATCATATTCCAGGGTATTATTTTGCATACGAATATTGTTATTGATTTCTAAAGTTACAGTTTTAATTCATAAGCATAAATAAAAGAATTAAAAACATTTATATAGATACAGAATTAGTACTACCCATGTATAATATGCATCCTTATTTTTCCCTCACAAATTTGGGCAAAAGGTTACATATTATACATGTGAAAATATAGCATTCCTTTGAGGGTAATAGGTTTTTCTTGACCTAAATTATTCCTCAGACCTCTTTTGCTTCTGTGATTCTCATGATCAGTTTCTTAAAACTGGTCCCCTATATGCCAAATCTCAAGTACATTTAAAAAACCCCATTAAAGGCTGTATATATCCTATGGAGCAAGGAAAGGAAAAAAAAAAAAATAAGGACAAGAACATTTAAGAATTTTCACTGTTCCTGGCACTGTACTTAGTGATAGTCGTGGGTATACTTTCTCATTTAATTCTAGATGAGGAAACGAGTATTATAGGGAGCTAGCAGCCTCCACTTCTAAAGATTGTTCTCACTTTCCATCCTGCTTTGTGTTCTCTTGGCCTTTCTTGTTTCTTCGACCTTAGTCCCCCAGTTTGACATCTGGGACCATCAGTCTAACAGCAAGTGTTTACTTAGGCTCCCTGAGCTAGGGCCTTCATAGAACCAGGGTGAAGATAGTAACATCTTTCATCTCCCAAGAGTATGTCAGGATAGTCAGTAAATTCTTCATGGTTCTTGGATGAGAAATGTTTCTTAAACAGAAATAAGCTAGCTATTATAGTGCCTTTTATTGGCTTCTATTTTGCATGCAAAGATCAGGGTACTCTAAAGACTGTGGGATATGCTGATTTAGGAACTAACTTCTCAGTGCCCAGCACGTGGTGGGGGAGGGTGTCACAAGATGTATCTTCCTTTGTTCTGCTCCCTTCTGAGGTACACCTGGAATGTAGTGTCCATGACTTCAGAGATCCATCCTTTGGGAGCCCAGTGCTACAATGAGATCTAAAGGTATCAAAAACCCCGAAATTCCAATTCTATATAATATTCTATGTTGAACCTATATTTATTCACTTTACATTTCAGTAATTATATGTTGAGCATCTTGGTAGGATGCGTAAGATGTGGCTCTTTCTTAGAAGTGCAGATTCCAATGATGGATTCAGATAAAATGGAGAGGCAAATGTCATACAGTAGTGGAAGTTGCATCCTTCCATTGGATGTATACTTTTGGGTGGTATTATGTGATAAGTTCTCTGCTGATTTCTGTATATATACTGGTGATGCTCTGCTTCCATGTAGCTTAAAGTCCAAAGGAAGCCATAGGCAAGTTCACAAGTAAATGAACAAGTAAGAAAGTCTACAGTGACCTGGGTGATGTGCAAGAAACTAACAGAGTGCAATGACAGACTATCAGGGACACCTGATATTGTCCCTGGCTGATGTAGGAACAGTCTAGGTTTGAGGGATTAAAAAGAGCTAATCTTGTGAAGAGCAAAAGGGAAAAACACTACAGGCTAAGGGACTGACATACGTTTCTACAGCCTTGATGAGAAGGCTGAGGAACTAATGTTAGGCCACAGTCCATATTGGGCAAGGTGAGGTTGGAGATGAGGGCAGGATCTGGATCAGTTCAGACCTTATAAGTCAAGGTAAGAAACTTACTTTGTCCAATGGACAGTGGTTAGCCATTGCAGGATTTTAAGCAGAAAAATAATGTAATCAGTGCGATTGCAGAAAATGTCTTTATCCCCAAACCAGAGAGTACAGATTTTACTCTCAAAACCTCAATATACTCGTAGGTGATCATGGCAACTGATATTCCACTCTTGAGTGTGCTTAAAGATGGCATGATCACTTTGTTCCTCTGTAGGGCTGGGGTTGGAGAGAGAAGAGGAGAGTAAGGCATTTGTATTCAGTGTAGGTTACTGTGTGGGCATGGGTTGTGAAAGGAACATGTGACCAAGAATGGCCTCCAAGAGATGATATCAAAGATGAGTCTGGAATCATGATTGACAGAGACAGGTAAAGAAGACAAGGAAGAGAATTCTAGGCAAGAGGAAATAGAATGGGCAAACATTCAGAGACATATTATGAAAATTTTCAAAGTAGTTCAGTGTGGCTATAGCATGGCCTGTGCAGTGATCAGAAGGGAGGAGGAACGGAAGACATGTATGTAACACAGTGCAATGTAGGCAGCGCTAGATAATGAAGAACAATTTTATTACATGCAAGGAAGTTTGTGCTTTCTCTTGAGAACAACATGGAGGAACCACTGAAGGATTTACATAGGGATGGTCGTCATAAGCAGAGTTACATTTTAGAAGAATCACCCAGGAAGGAATGCAGAAAACCTAGATGGATGGAGCAAGATTTCAATAGGGGAGGTAAATTAGGAAACTCAATCTCTAATCCAGGCATTTGGAGGTGGCCTGAATAAAGTAGAAGCAGTTGAGCTGGAGAAAGGTCTGCTGGGTAGAGGAATATTTAAGATAATAAAATGATAGATCCTGATAAGCTGATGGCAAGAGAGAGGGGTCAAAAATGATATTCACTCTGACACTGTTCCCCAAATGGTTGCTTGAGCAAGGACTTAAATGAGATTGGCTTTGAGTAACCCAGGGAACATAGAAGGAAGAGTGGGTATACCAGAAAAGATGATGTGTGTCATGTTATACATTTTTGTTGAGTTCCCTTTGGATGTCCAAGAGAAAGCATTTGATGGGTGCTTGGATATTTGACCTGAAGTTCATGAGAGAGAAATGTGATAAGGGCATATATTTGGGAATCCTCAGCCCTAGATGGTAACTGGAGCCATGAAAGGAGGAAGGGATCACCCAAAGTTATACACAGAGTGATAGAGGGCACAAGAATAGATCTCAGATATGTAAGGGACAAACAGAGGAAGAGAACCAGCTAGAGGAGGTAGGAAAACCAAAAGAGAGCATAGTGTCCTAGAAACAAGGGCAAGCGAACAAATAAGTAAGAAGTGGCCAAGGGGTGCAAACTGTGAAAGAGTTCAAGTGAAATAAAGGCAGAAAATGGTCCATTGGAGTTAGCAAAAAAGAGAGTATCATTCCTCACCAGTTTCAATAGAATGGGACAGACAGAATATGTATAGCAGTGGGTCAAGAAGTGAAGATCTGGAGACAGTGTGGAAACTTCTTTTCCCAGACTTTCTCTTATCCTGGAAAGTGTACAAGTGTCTTCTGTTAAACCATATATTCTGATTTGGGGTTTGAATGTATGGTTACCACACTTCTGTGCAGCCTATGAATCCACAGAATTAAATGATTTATGGATGGGAGAGTAGAGATTCCAGGGGTGCTGTCTGTATTTAAGATTGTAAGCAATGAATTCTAAAAAAATTTTTTCCTGACTCTCAGATTTTTTTTAAAGCTGAAATTAATTTCCTATGATGGAAAAGGAGAGGGACTATTTACCGATCTCTATCATTTTACAGTGCTCTGAAGACAAAATCTCCATGGGAGCCTAGAAGGTATTAGGTCTGATTGCGAAATAGTAAACTAGGTTTGGGGAGATTTAATGTACCTGATCACCCTGCAGGTACATGGGGAAGTCACTTAGTGACTGTTCGGACTATATTTTTTTCATTATGTTCAATGTGACAAGGACAGCAAGAATTCCTCCCTCTGAGGCAGGATATATGAGCCTGGATTTCACAAGAGGGTAGTGGGGAGAATGATCTACTTGGAACAGTTAATATGTGATTCCTGAGCTGGAAGAGGGCAGACCGCCATTTGAGAAGGAATTGATAAAACATACAAAATGAATCAAAGTCAGAACCAAAAAAGGCATCATGCAAGGTTAGAATTACGTGAATAATGATGTGCATTCGTTATTTTAATGTTTTCCAAGTGCATTTCATTTTGAATGATATACTCAGATAGCACACATGGTAAGGTATAATTGAAAAAACATGCAGGAGAATGGCTGCTTTCAAAGAATCAACATACAGCTGTGAGCAGGTTAGGAGTCAAAGGGGTAAGCCAATGCTCCATCCCCCAGGGATCTCATTAGTGCATAAGTGACCATATATGTAGAGTCTAAATGAATCTCACTGTTTGCAAAGACCCCCAGTAAATGAGACAATGACAAATCAATAGTAATTAGGCCTCTAGGTTCTTATTGACCCAGATGTCTGAAACTAAATGCCCTACTCTGAGATTCCTTGAGAGGCAAATGAAAAGATTTATAGACATACACTTCTTAAAAAAAAAATCCCTTTACTCTTAAGTGTGGTGATGCTATTCTGAAGAGGAATGTTGGTAGAATTAGTGCAGACTCGACTTCTGGCTAGAAAGGATGTCCTTGTGGCTTTTGTTGTCAGTGTGATTTCTGTTGTGCCAGTGGCAGAGAGAGCTGGAAAATAGAAAACCAGGATTTGATCGTATTCTACCCAGCTAGTTAGTTCTAGCCGTACCTTCTTCCACAAGACTCGGAGCATCCTCTCCTAACTCTATTGTAGAATCACGCTAAAACAGAGTTTGAATGTGAGGCTTTTACAAATCACTTCTGACCTGTAATACAGAAAACACATGGCTTCCAAATCACAGAGAAGGGTTTAAATTCAGACTCGGTCATGTGTCTTCACGTCTTGGTGCATCCCCTCTGTAAAGGGATATTAACAGTGCCTGCCTTACCTGCTGTGGGTGAAGGCCTAGGACACACTCAGGGAGCCGCAGTTGCTAGCTACGTGGTTGGTAAGCCCTTTCCTGACCACATCAGTGACCTCCTAATGCAATCTAAGGCAGACTTTTACAGATGGAAATGAGGCATCACAGCGAGAAGCAAGAAGATTGCCTGGGATCTTGCTTCCATTCAGCCTATATCACACACACACACACACACATTCTCACACTTCACACTGCCTCGTGTACTTACATAAAGCAGTTTTGCTTCTCTGTCTTTTCTATATTGGAGTTCCACATAAAATTTGTAATTAATAAAAGTGGAAACCACTGCTCTACCCATTTCTGCTTTAGAAAACTTTCAGGAACTTCATGGGATCCATGGGAACACTCACAGCATCACAAAACTGGAACTTAAAATCTCTGAGCTGTACTACTAAAACATTTTTAAAATGTAAATAATAAATGCCATTTTAGATATCTTAGATCTTAAGCTCCCTTGGACATTGATTTCCTATTTTTTATCTGCTATTATTCAAGTCACATTTCTTACCATTAGAGCTATCATTCCAAGTACACCAGTGGGAAGTGGCGTGGATGTCAACTTCTGATCAACTCATTTTCTTCAGAATTGTTGGTTCAGGGCTTTGAGAAAGAAGCATTTTTAAAGAGAGGGTAGTAACCAACTTCAATTCTTGTGACATGCAGTGAAATTTAACCCAGTGAGGTAGATATCATTATACACATTTTAGTGTAGGAGAACACTGAAGTTCCGGATGGTTAAGTCACTGGCTCGTGTTACCCAGCTGTGACTGGTAGAACCGAGATCTGAACCGCGACTGCCTTGACTCCCAAGCTCATCATCTCCATCACCCTCTCACCTGAACATGTAAAGGTTGCGAGAGGAAGTCAGACTCCCTCATTCTGTGCATGAAGACATTGCGGTTTCAAAAAGGACAAAGAACTAGCGTAGTGTCATTTGGTGGGTTAAGGTTAGAAATGAACTCTCCCAATTTCTGATCCAAACTGCATTCACTCCATTCTATCACTTCCCTTAGCAAACTTGTCTCCTGAGTCTGGGAACATATATTTGTCTCCATTCTTCATTTCATCATTATTGTTACAGTTATGAATACTGATTTAAAATAATCCTTTACATATGTACCGTATTGTACAGTTTACAAAATATTGTATCTTCACATAATCTCCTTTGATCTTCACAATGACCCTATGAGGTAAGTTGGACAAGGAATATGTATCTGGTTTTACAGATGCAAAAAAAAAGTGGTTCAGAAAGTTTGCATAACTTTCTCTTGGTTACACACCTACTAGAGGTAAGCCATTCCTGGATCTGGTCTTTTGATTCCAAACTTTTCTGCTAGGACATACCATCTATACGTGGTGATAGTACAGTGATTTGAGAGTACGGTATGCTGATTTCTATGGGCCTGGGATAGTTTCTCTGCTGAAGCTTTGGGGACTCTGCTTACTTTCTAGATCTGATGTGGAAGTACAAATGTTTTTCTCTGCAGAACAATTTGCTCCCTGACCCTACCCCCCTTTTAAAAACAAAATTCACTTCTCTTCCAGATGCCAGAGTATATATGCATATTTGAACAGTCACCTGGATTTGATTAAGAAGGCTCAGCCTGTTGGTTTCCTCACTGTTGATTTACATGTTTGGCCAGATTTCCATGGCAACCGGTCTCCCTTAGCAGATCTGACACTAAAGGGCATGGTAAGTGACAGCCCGTCCTTGCACAAAGGTAAAGGCGGGCCAAAGAGCTACAAAGTTTGGAAGAAGCAAAGTGAGAAGAAAGGAAAAAGGAAAAGTAAACTAAACAAGCCGACCCCACTGGCTTCTTGCAGATGCATGGCCGTTGTGAAGGCTCTTGCTGCTCATGGGATGATCTGCTGAAAGTTCTCATTGTTTCTGAGCCAACTTTGAGAGTGTTAAAAGCAGTATTTCTTACATTTAGCTACTGCTGCCTCTTTGTCCCGTGGAGTGGCTGGAAGTCGTGAGCCCCTGCCTGTGTAATTTTTCTATTTACATCAGTTTGAAGAGTCATGTTTTCCTTTTCCAGTCCCAGGCTGCCTTGTAAATATTGCCACCCTTGGGCTTGCTTGCCACAGCCACACACGTCCACCGAGGCTTTGTGAGTCAGGGCTCTTCAGAGTCTGTGCTCATATTGTCAGGCTTTCAGCTGGACTTTGATAAAAGTAAAATACAATTAATAAATTTATGTTGGTGGATAAATTTGGCTCTTGGTGACCTTTTGGATCACTTCTAGTGCAGAGATTGTGGGCCATGCTGGAGGGGCCAGAATGAACTTGGTGAGAGAGAGCTCACAACCACCTAAGCTAAGATATAACACCTTGGTGGCCAAGTGAGATTAAGTGGTTGAGAGTAGTATAGCCATGGAGAATAATGTTTGAGGATGGAGGAAGCATGTGAAAGCTAGAGACGTAGTTAAGCTTTAGTTCCAAGAGGCCAGGAGAGGCCACAAATAAGATAATAAGCCCTGGATGCACAATTGAAAAAGCTGTCAGAAAGTTGAGAAGCAGAGCATGAGATAAATTAAGGTGGGGAGTTCAGAGTGGGGATTGTGAACAATGTAAGGGTTATGCATTCATGGCATTGGGACAGGCCTGCTGGCTTGTACAACTTCAAGACTCCGAATTCCATGGTGTGTGATTCATTTCATTGAGCTGGTTTTAAATATTTTTATGCCAATAGAAAGACCTGATCTTCATTTTCATTACCTTGTTGATATTATCAACTTCTGTTAATAAAAGGAAGTCAAGGTGAAAAGAAAAGAAAATTGAGCATGGCAAAAGTGTGCCCACATCAGAAATAATGATCTCAAAAGCTTCCTTATTGGGCCTGTGGAGGCAGAAAAGGAATGTCCTGAGAGGACCATGTGGCCACAGGCTGCAGCTAGAAAGCCATGCTTTCAGATAACTGACTCTCTGGGTACAAATAGGGGTGAGAGGAAAAGCACATTTTATATGAGTACAAAAGTGACTGTCTTCATTAAAGACAAATATCAGAAGCCAAGTATATTAGACACTTAAAATGCTAAAGTTAAGTATGACTAGTTTATAAAATGACTCCCGAATAAAGCAGGGTTGTATAGTAGAAGGATCGTGGATCTGGAGTGCTTTCCTTGGGGTCCTTCCCTTGCCAATATCTGTCTGCCCAGTTTCAATACCCAGCATGGCAGGTACCATGGCTCCCAGTGGCTTTTGTCAAGTTCATAAAACCAAGCATGACATCCAAAAGACTTCAGAATTAGCATCATAAGAATATTCTAATAAAGATAGACCGAATGCAGAATATAATTCCAAAGGAGTCAGTGTAATTTTTTTAAGAATGCCTG
This sequence comes from Craseonycteris thonglongyai, assembly GCA_004027555.1. Classification (NCBI taxonomy): domain Eukaryota; kingdom Metazoa; phylum Chordata; class Mammalia; order Chiroptera; family Craseonycteridae; genus Craseonycteris; species Craseonycteris thonglongyai. Next base: position 47,732 of record PVKE010000197.1, read on the forward strand.
TCTCATTAGAGAAAGTACTCAGCAAATGAGATTTAGTATGCCCAGTTTATATTGAAAAATACTCATATGTTTTTTCTTTTTTTATGTTTTATTGTTTTGTATACATACATTGTTTTGTATTTGTATATCACCTGATATTTCTTAGCATTGCTTTTCCTTCATAACTGCTCTTAGGTTATGAAGGAATAGCTGCCATTCTGTGAGTTTGCGTCACAACACTGGAAGAAGAAGGTGACCTAGATAAGACAGAAAGAAGGAAATTGTGACCTAAATAATTTTCCCCAAATCTCTTTCCCTCAATTCAATTTTGGGAAGTATCAGAATAATCATTCTGAAATCTATGATCTAATGTTATCCTTTTGTCAGAACCTACAATAACTCCTGCTTCCAGTGCTCATTCAGTAAATATTTATTTGGTATCTGGTATGCATCAGGCAATGGTGTAGATATAGTAGGTACAACAATTCCTATATTCATGGAGTATGTTTCAAGGGAGGGGAAGGAAGTGCTTGATAAAATATATACATAGCAACTAGAATTGTCAGGCCCAGTGGAGCAAGAAACAAACACATAGAATTCATTCTTTTGGCTCCTGAAATACTTCTCTGGGCACATACTAAGGGTTTAATACTGTATGTACTTATTGATAATTGGCCGTCAACATGGAGATAATAAACAGATCATATATTGCTTTAGAAAAATATATATATATGAGCAGTCTGTTAATACTAAATGGATTAGTTGCTACTCTTATTATCCATATGATAAGTATTTAACACCAATACTAATGACCAGGCAAACTAAGAGAAGAGGCTCTCATTTTATCATAATTATGAGTGTATTTGTTTGTCGATTATTTGTTTGTTTTTGTTTTAACAAGCACAGGCCATGCTATAGGTGGTGGTGGATGTATGAGTAACTAGCCAGAATTCCAGCCCTTTGGAATTTTGCTGTCTGAGGGGCCGGCAACATATAAACAGGTCATAGGAATAATGATTCAAGCTCCAGGTGCCATTCAGTGTCCAGGGCTCCCTATGTGCGTAGAAGATGATCGCCTACCCTGGGCTCAGTGATCAGGAAAGGCTTCAGATAGCAGGTAAAGTGAGGAAGAGGGTTTGGGACCAAGGAACTCACAGCTTGTTCTGGAGGGGAGGAGACAGCCAGGCATCTCAAGGTCTAGGAGTTTGGCTCCTTGTATCATTGTCTTCCAATAAGAGGTTGCATTTAGCATCTTATCTTGGTAATAAAGAAAGAAAACATTTTCTCAGAGCACCACTGGGCACTCCCTATGCTTCTTCTGCTTCAGCAGCATTACTCTCTCGGTTCTTGACTCTTGCCTCGGTGATTCTTGTCTCATACCTTTGTTAGACATTCATTCATTCCTATTATGAGCACAAAGGAAAAAAAAAGAAAGAAACTGTACCTGTCCTGAGGTCACATGAAAGTGGAGAAAATAATTATTGTTGTGTGTGTGTACCCAATCATTATACAGTGTGATCCCTGTATTATAGACATTTCTGCAAGCTGAAGGAGGTACTCAGTAAATATCTGACTTTAACTTTTTTTAAAAAATGGTATTTGGCTAGCAAACCTGCATATAACCTTTCTCTACTTAACTTGAAAATAGCTATGAAGATAGAAAAAGCTCATAAACTCATGCTGACTGATTTTCTGAAATTGAAAAGACAAACTCTAACTTGTTTCATAACATAATATGCGACAAGTGAACAACATAAACCACTGGCTTGAAAAGAGTTTGGATACCTCCACCTTCTGGCCCGTCACTTAAAAATGCAAGGCCCTTTTAAGACCAGAAATAGGACAGTCATCCCTCTACTCAGCTGATGTGGTAGAGTTTTTTGTTTTGTTTTGTGGAAGCAGCCAGTGAGTTGAATTTCCCAGAACTCCTACACAACCCAAATCTTATCTTCCCTTCCAGTTCAATCCATTAGAAAACTGCCAACCTAAGAAGCCAACTGGGCAGGAGGTCTGATGGATGAATGGCGATGCCCTGCATGCCCTGAGTAAAATTCTGTTATTGGGACGGGACGGAGGCAGGAAAACCCTGTGAATTTGGAGGAAGGGTGTAGTTTTGCATGCACAGCCTGTTCTAGGGTTAGAAAGCTGGGCAATGGAGACCTACCACCAGCCAACACATCTACACAAAATCAAAGCTGCTGGACTCTGGGAATTGGCAACTAGCTATATAGATCTGAAGAGGCACATCCAAGCAACCATGAGTGGGGCTGGGAATAAATCATGTAGACTGTATGCTGGGAAACACTGAATATGTATAACTCCAGTTAGAATGAATAAAAAATAATAGAGTGAGTCTATCAGGAAAACATGTTGCATACACAGAAAAAGAAATACCATTTTAAAGAAAGGCCTCTTTAAAAATTATTTAATACTAAAACCCAAAGAAAATATTAAAAATTCCTTGGCATATTCAATAGGACTTTTTTTTTAAGGCACATCTTTATGAAATAGGGTAGAAACTTACTAGGAAAAACTGAGTTTAGAAGAAAAGTCAATGGAATTACAAAAATAATAATAAAGAAAAAATGAGGAATCTGGATGGCTCAGTGGGTTCAGCGCTCATTTTGCAGCCCCGGGGACCAAGGATCGAATCCCGGCCCCGGCCCGTGCGGACCCATATGCTGAACTGGGGAGTGCCCCCAGTTCGGTTCTCACCAGGACGAGACCCCGGCCCAGTTCCTGCCCTGTGCAGCCCCAGCCCACCTGTGGAATGAAACTATGTGGGAAAACCAATGATGTGCAACTATGGAGACTGTTTGGGGCCCTCCCCCTTCTCTCTCTCTCTGTCTCTGTATCTCTCTCTCTCTCTCTCTCTCTCTCTCTCTCTCTCTGCCCCTCTCTCTCTTTCTGTCAAAAACAATAAAAATAAATCTTTAGAAAAAAAAAAAAGAAAAGAAAAGACTACCAAAAATACAAGAGCAGAAATAAAACCTTCATTAAGGCAATAGGAAAACATAACTTTTACTGAAGATAGTAAGATCAGAACTGCCCTAAGATGCAGCATATATTCTAAATTTATTAGAAAAACACTTTTGAGGGTGGAGACTATTGCTTATTTACTTTTTAAATTTCAACAGTGCCTAAGTCTCAGATAGGCACTGAATAATTAATTGCCTTATAGTTAAGCAATTATTTTTATCTTTATTTGTGAATGAGGAATGGATAATGAGTGACTTGCTCAGGGTCACAATGCCAAGAAATGGCAGAGCTTTAGTAAAAACACGAAACCTGATTTTGGGGATTCACATCCCCACGAGGAAACCCTCACTCATAACTCTGGCCTTCAAAACATGCACTGAAGACTATAGAAAATAAGTCCCAGCAGCTGCATCACACACGGCTTAATACTAACCCCCAGTCCTCACTCTGGTCCTTGTTCTCTGCTCTGCCCACCAGCCATCTCAGTCTTTGTCCAGCTTTTATCCTTACTCTGGTCTTTGGAATATTCTGACCCTGTCTCTTCTCAGTAATGGTTCTAGTTTTCTTCCCAACCTCACTGATTCCGATTTCAAAATTAATTGCTACTCCTGGTTTGACCTGAATATCAACCCTTCCACTTTAGGTGCCTACCCACATGAGCAGGAACAGGGCACCCAGGCATCTTTCCATTATGCTTGATAGAATCCTTTTCTTTTGTTCTGGTAACAGTTGGCTCCCTGCCTTTTGACTAGCTGTTTTATTTCTCCTTTGGTGATACAGTATCGACCCACAAGCCCTGGGCTAAAAAGAGCTAGAAGTTAGTGGGTGGGCAACTTAATAGTATGCCTAGACCAAGTAGTCACCTATGTGCATAGTTCTTCTTTCTACTTAATGAATGAGGCATGGAGAGGTAAGGGCTGTGCATGTGATACTTAAACAAAGAAGTTTGGGTAAAGCCATCAGTCATTGTAAAACATTGAACACTGGTGATTCTAGGTCCCTTAAAACCAAACCAAAACAAACATGATCACACATAAAGATGAAACTAAATTCTCACCATCAGGAATGGTTGCAAGTCTTCTGTTAGGTGGGTGTGCGTGCGTGCGTGTGTGTGTGTGTGTGTGTGTGGTTTTTATTTTGAATAATTGGTTGGATAGTTTTTATCCCCATGAGACAGTAAAGAGAGCCCAGATTTTGAAGTTAGAACTGTATTTGCATCCTGGCTTGAAAATGTGTCAGCTGTGTGTAACCTCTGAGGTTAGCTCTGTGAGGCCAAGCTGCTCATCAGTAAGTAGCAAAGGCTTCCTTCAATGTCATCAGAATCAGATGAGACTGTCACATACTACACAGACACATACAGCAAATGCTTTTGAAGCCATGGCTCCTTCTTAGCAGTTCTTATTTGCATGTTTACAAGCTGGCCAGCTGGGTTCTAAGTGTCTGCTTTGAATCCTTAGCAGCCCATCATGAACTATCCACCTTCGTCGCAGAACTGGCTGGACTCATCAGCCATGGAGGATACAGCCACAGACAACCAGCTAGAGAAACTGAGTGATCACTTGGTCTGTCACAAGAACCAAGGTTCATATTGCTGTAGAGATTAGTCTTCTCTGTATTTAAGACCTTGGCCCGCAATTTCCTCCTCAACACAATAGGAAACTCAAATTTGATATATCTTACAAAATACCTAGCAGTGTAGGAATTTTGAGAGTCCTTTTCTCCTTGTATCTATGACCAGTTTTTATTCTGAAATTAATATGACCTCTTCTTTTTGATGGTTTAAAAAAAAAAAAATTCTATTCCTGAAATACACACTCGAATTAAATTGGCTCAGAAGGATATTAGGCCATGAGAACACACCATGTTCACCACTGGTTGAAACGTGTTTTCTGTGCCTCATTTTGCAAGTACAGCAGTATCCAGAACAGAAAGTTATTTTCTGGTTCTTTGAAGAGCTGTGATTTCTAACGTAAGGCCATATGCTGCTCAAACTGCTGAAGAGGTTGAATGCGAGTCCAGCAGCTCTTCAAAGCAACACAGAGCAAGTGTGCATGTGGAAGACTGGGAGAGAGTCAGAGAAGAAGCGTTACGAGATCTTAGCCAGCTCCCAGAGGACTGACTCCTCGTTGGAAATGGGCATCACTAAACAGAGTCAGATGTGAATGGAGTCAGCAACTCACATGAGTATTTGCAGGAGCTCAGTAGAACCAGTTGTATCCTTGTTGCTTCCTCTGACGGATGATGGATAGGGGAGCTGGAAGTTCATGAGCAAATTCAAGCAACTTTTGAGTGATATATTTATAAGCCTTGGAAACACATGGGCTCTTTGACATAAATTTGTTGATGTTTTTGTTATGATTTAATACTATTTTATGAACTCAATGGTTACATACTGCTTTTGCCTATGAAAAATCAATTTCTGTAACAAAGCTTAATATCCTCAGTATCATTTAACTGGTTTTCTGATAATGTGTTTTTTTTTTATTGAAGCAACTAATTTAGCAGCTGGTATCATAACTTATAATACGTACTGTTTTTTCAGGGACCACAGTGTACCAGATAGCATGGTAGATACTTTACATGTATCATCACCAGTTTTCATATTAAACATGCAAGACAGTATGGTTTCTCACATTTAAAAGAATGGGGAAACTGAGGCTCAGAGAGTCTAAGTTACTGTCTGAGAAGAGAAAAGACCAAATGTGGTATTAGAACCTAGTCAGTTCAAACCAGGGTCATTGACATTCTTTGGGAGAAAAAAATACAACTTTGTATTTACATACTCCTGCTTTATTTTCAGTGTGTCTGCCACATTTCTTTGTCATCCTACTGACTTTTAAAATTACATCACAGAAGTAGACTTTTCTTTCCTGTATACATTAAACAACAAGTAAACTTGGGGGAGGGGTAGATTATGGACAGGCGTTCTTCCCAGGGTAGTGCATAATGAAGAGCGAATCAGGTCAGCTAGGAAGATGCAACAGATAAGTAGTGGAAAAGAACTAATCCAGAGGACCAAAAATGGGATCCAAGTTGGGGTATAAATCTAAGACAGGGTTGGGTGATAGCAAGTGGGGGCCCGGACAACTTACCAGAACAGCTTTGGGCTACAGGTACATAACATTAAAATAGCTTAGATTCAGAGTATCAGAAGCAGAATAGACAGAGGTGTGAAAGACTTGATACATCTGGGAAGCAGCAAATGGTCTCATGTGGTGTGGTATAGAGTTCACCAGTAAAATAAAGTTGTGAGGGAGAATATCAACCCACCGAATCATTATATGTGTATTAGTTGTCTGTTGCTACTGTAATAAATTACCACAAATTTAGAGACTTAAATTTATTTTCTCCCAGTTCCGTAGATCAGAAGCCCAGGCTTGCGTAGAAGGTGTCTCTGTTCCAGTTTTCATAAGAATAGAACTAAGAACTCTTATCAGCCAGCTCTGAGAATAATCTGCTACCTCACTCACTCAAATTGTTGGCCAAATTTAGCTCCATGCAGTTGTAGGACGGAGGTCCCTGTTTCCTGGGTGTCTGTCAGGCAGGGTCCTCAGTTTTTAGAGGCCCCTCTCATGCTTTGGCTCTATTTCCTTCCTCCACCTTCCATACCAGCAATGGCAGATCAAATCCTTCTCATGCTTTGGATCTCTCTGGTTTCCATTTCTGCCTCATTTCTTTTGCCTCCTTCTTTTACCATATCTCTTCTTCTGCTTTGGAGAGTGAATATCCTTACATTGAGCCCAACTGGATAATTCAAGATAATCTCCAAATTTTAAGGTCAGTTGGTTCATAACTAGTTCCATCTTTAAGTCCCTTTACAGCAATGCCTAGATTAGTTTGATTGAGTAACCAGGAAATTGGAATCTTGAGGGAACATCTTTAGAATTCTACCTCCACATTGTGTTAACACATGTATCTATCTGTATTTCCTATATTCAATGGGGATCCCCGTAAAGAGTTAAGAGATGTGCCCAAGTTCTCACAGCTACTAAGTGGCAGGAAGATTTAAACTGAAGTGCAGAGTGAAGTTCATCTGTCTTTCCGATTCACAGAGTGAATGGACATATGTAGGTTGATAAGGACTGACTTCTCCAAAGAGTTTTTTGCAAGTAACTTCTCCACTGTCCTATCCCTGGGCACACATCAGGGACACACTGCTTCTCCATACTCCTAGATGTCACACCTAGAACATGATTCTGATGCTGGTGGTCAGCATACATTCTACCCTGCCTTCCAACCCTGTATAACCACTAGTCTTCAGTGGCCCTCATGAATACTCTGGTGGTACCCACAGCATGTTGAAGGAGATGCTTTATTGCTGTATTCCAATTAATGAATGGGATTGAGCCCTTTATGCACTTCAGGAAAAGGAATGTACATTTATTAAGAGAAAGGGAAAGAAAATGAACATTTTTAACTGCTCCTAAGAATACATAACTACAATACAAGTATCTAGCTCTTATAAACTTAGTACAGCTTGCTGAAAAAGTAAGGGGCTTAGAAAATGATATTTAATCTTCACTCAAATACCTTAAGGTATTATTATTCCTATTTTAAAAATGAAAAAAGAGAAGTTACAAACTCACACTTTCATGCAGCCAGTTAGGGGGAATGTCAAGATTTAAACCCAGGTGTCTTGTTCCAAAGCTCATCACCTTTCCATTCACCTACAAGTCTAAGCTCAAAAATGTATAACCATTTTATGTAAGTGTTTTATAACCATTATCTAGGGTGTTGAAATGAGCAATTTCAGTTCACATCCTTTTGGCCAGTATGTACAGCTTTCACACATCTTTAAATATTAATTATAAGTATTTTCTGTTACAGTTTTCCTCATTACACACTAGCCAAAATAAGTAAAATGTGCTTACCACTGCAACTGTCCCATGGGGCTTCCCCACACATTTCACTGTCTTGACCAAACATTCAAAATAGACACATGCACATCTCTAAACACATTCCTTCCACTTATGCTTCCTTCCCACTTCCTCATAATGCTGGAACCATTCAGCCTTCATCAGGGCTATTAGCTCATCTGTCCTCTCCCAGCTTTCTCACTGGCTACAAAGCTGTTCCTCCTCAAGGACACCCCTGGCATTCTCAGGGCAAGGCTGCCACCACCCTACCAACACAGGTGCTTAAGAGCACGCTGTGGCCTCCGGAGTGGTCCACATGGCAGGCATTCCTTAGAAAGTTCCATCTTGGGCTACTGCCATTTGATTATTGCCAAGGCAGGGAGGAGATCCCTGGTATTTGAGAGAATCAAACGGATTTAATGATCATCTGCAACTTCTAGTGTCTCCATGTGCATATCCAGTGAGATGTCAGAGAAGCAGGGACCCCTGACCATAGTAACTTCACGCTTTACAGAGAAATGTCTTTCATTGAGTCCCATTTCAATCCATGACCCTGGTGCTGGTGCTGAGGAGATGTTGAAAACGGCTATAGGAGGATTGTGCTTGCTGATTCCATTTTGTACCGAGTACCTTCTTCCCAGTAATAACTTTTTCTTCCTTTACGTTTAAGAAAGGGGTATGTTTTATTTATCAAGAAAAAGAAAAGTTATGTCCCCCATCATGTGTCTTTCTTTTCTATAGCTGCCAGTAAGCTCAAGAGTTAATTTGAGTGCTCATGTACATTGATTGTCTCATTCTCAGTTGCTAGAGAAAAGAAACTATCTTCGCTTTTCTAATCTATGATTTCTGAGCTCTGGAGGTACTAGAAATTTAGAGAAGGATCTGTGATACCTTCTTGCTTGTATGTCAGTACTTTTTGGAAGTTCTTATGAATATTTGCTGGAACTTAAGCTAAATATGGTGAGTGGTAGGAATGTGTTTAGAGAAAAGCCCTTTCTCTTATGGGGTCTTACTAATTGAGAAGGATGTCAGAACCAATTATACTATAATGCTATTATAAAGGTTCCTAATAAATTAATAGGAGAGTGCATCTTATATACAAAGTCAAATTTATCCTCACCCCCCATCACAACTTGTCTAATTCTGGTGTATAGGACCAACCTATAGGGAGATGCAGGTCTACCAACCAGATACACACTCAGGTACAGAGGATCATGGCTGGATTCATGTCATATTGATGATGACGAAGAAGAAGCCAGAGGTAGCCTGCCTCCTGGACAGAGTCTGGAAGAGAACACTAAGCTATGGCCCAGTTGGCTTTCCCAGGAGACCAACATCAGAGATGCCACTGAGGCCTGGCCAGTACAGAAGAAAGAGAGAGAGCCCAATCATGACTAGTGACCTTTACCCAGGACCACTTCATGCCATGGTGCTGGTTGCCCACGTAGGATATTTGGCTGAGGAGGCCTAGGATAGACCTGAAATATTGTTCACTCTGCTCCTTTCTAGAATTCATTCTCCCAGATGGCATGCCTGCTGTATTTCATCCACCTGAAAGGCACACATTTTTCTGATTCACACAAAGATTCCCTGTGAGCTACAGGGACCCTGCTCTTGCCCAGTCTCATGAAATAAACCACTTCCCTGATGAGGAAGGATAAGTGTGGAGGTTGGGTGTATTGGGAGCATAGATAGAATGAGCAACTAGAAATGATCTCCAAGTGTTCTCGCTTGGGACACGGAGCAAATGATTCCTCCCCTCTATGAATAAATGAGGAGCCAAGGTAGTAAGCACTGTCCTCTGATAATTGAGTAATTTGACAGAGAAGGATAGGATGTTAGGAGAGAATGGTATACAAAAGGAAAAAGGAGCACTGAATTGTCACTATTTACACATCCCAAAACTCTTAACTTAGTGTCTACTCTGTGCCAGGCACAGTGCTAGGCATTAAGGATATATGCTGAATACCACAAGTAAACTCTGTCAGAACACCTAGGTCTTGTTTTCATTCTCTGGTTTTCTTTAGGCAGATTATTTCCCTCTGGAAGATTATGAAATGAACTTCTATATTGTCAGCATTGTTCACATGTTCTCTCCTAGTTCCAGCATTCTTAGGACTGTAGGGAGTTTTCTGAGAGGTGTTTCTTCATAGAGTTCTTGACGTGGGAGGATATATCGCCAGAGATCCTTCCTGGTGTCTCATTTAAACTTTCTTCTTCTTTTTCTTTTTCTTTTTTTAAAGATTTATTTTATTGTTTTTGACAGAGACAGAGAGAGGCAGAGAAAAGGGGGAGAGCCCAGAGCAATCTCCATAGTTGTATGTCATCAGTTTTCGACATGATTTTATCCCACACAGATGGGTTAGGAGCCACACAAGACAGGAACTGGACCAGGGGCTTTCTGCATGAGAGGCATGCCCCCTTGAGTCAGGGGCCGAACAGGGGGGGGGGTGGGGGGGGGAGGGCAAGAACCTAACTGGGGGGCTCCTGGGTGGGAAGCATGCCCCAGTTCAGCATATGGGTCCGCACAGGCCGGGGCCGGGATTCGATCCACAGTCCCTGGGGCTGCAAAGTGAGCGCTTAACCCGCTGAGCCATCCCAGCTTCCCCACATTCAAATGTTCCATGTTCCTGTGTGTTAAAATCAAAGCCATTGTTCTTACCTAGTTGCCCAATTATTTGCCAAGAAAAACTATCAGTGGGTAATTCTACTGAATTCAGGAATGCCCTTATCAACGACTTAGGTGCGTATCCAGAGTAGCTGGAACATAGGATGCTGAGTGAGGAAGGGCAGTCTCCGGTGCTGGAGAGGTGAGCAAGGGTGAGCCTGGGAAGAAAGTGGAGACAGTGAAGACATTTCTGCTTCAAAATGAGGGCAATGCAGAGAACTTTCAACAGGAAGTACCATGATCAGATGTGTATTTGAGAATAATCACTAGCTCCATTGTAGAGAGGAGGACCATTAGAAACAGATTTGCTTTGGGCTTAATTCAGCAATCAGGAAGGACATAATGGTGATCTGGGTTAAAGAAGTGAGAGACAGTAAGGCTGAAAATAGATTTTTGAGAACAAATGTACAAGACTTGGAGACTGGCTAAATACGGGAAGGGAGAGAAAAGTCAGGGAAGTGGCCTCCCAGGTTTCTGCTTTGGGCAGCGGAATGGTGTCTATACCCTGCCAACAGGCCAGTACTGGCCTCCTAGTCATGGCTGGGGTCGGAATCTGGAGAAAGTGCTAAATGGGGCTGGAGATGAAGGAAAGTGGTCTCAGTAGACTGCTCTGTTCCCCTATTGCAACGCAAGCTGTGTGTCACTGTCTCATTGAACTCAGGACCATACACACTGTAGGCCCCAAAAGAAAGTATGTCACAGGAATAAATTTTTGCAATGTGAAAATATAAAGTGAACTCCAGTGTTGCTGCCCACAAACTTCAAACTAGGCTTGACAAAACCAGCAGACTTGTGTTACTTATTTACTTATTTATTTACTTGTTTATTGCAGGTATACAAAACAACATAACGATTAGACATTTACATACCTCACAAAGTGATAACCCCAACAAGTCTACTACCCATCTGAGACTGTACAAAGCTATTTCAGTACCACTGACTATACGAAGGCAATTCTGAAACTATCCAGTCATGTAATTGTTCTCATTATATTATTATATTGACAATGACTGGTTTGGTTTTTTTGTTTAGTTTTTTGTTTTTTCCCAGACAGCTCTCATATTCTCTATGCTAAAATCAGTGGTCTTAAACCTCTAGAAATGTCCCAAGAGAATACTTTCCTGAATGGGACATGTGATGGTGGGACAATGACTACGGCTTGAAGGCATCCAAATCCAAATCCTGTTCAGTTTTGGAATCTCTCCGAGACTGACACACTCCATATAAGCATGTGGTTCTGATTGACTTTAATGGGATTCCCTTGCAAACCACAGATTCTGAATTATCTCATAGTAGGTATAACATTTATAGAGGACATATTATTTTACTCTGAATACCTCCTGGATGTTGTTACACTGAATTCTGACAGTAGCAGAACTTGGACTAAGATTATCTTTTACTAGAACGTCACTGCTACGTGTTTTTCTGTAAGCCATTTGTAAATAAAAGAACATGTTTTTTGAGAAGAAATAAATATAATGCCATGCTATGAAATATCAAAAGCAATCTTCCTTTTATAGTATTAATATTTGTTTTGTTTTTGTTTAATTTAAAGCAAGGCATTTCCTTTAAGAAGGGATCGTTTTTCCCAGGTCTGAAGATTAAACAATTTAGTAGTCATTTCACATTCAGCTCACAAAAAGGGGATTTGCATACGAACTTGTTGCGGCAAGAAAAAACACATCTGAACGTGTTTTGTGGGAACTAACTCTATCCACGGCAGCTCCTTTCTGCCCTCATCTTTTTTTCTTCTTCTCCCTACAGGTCACCGGATTGAAACTATCTCAGGACCTCGATGATCTCGCCATTCTCTACCTGGCCACAGTTCAAGCTGTTGCTGTAAGACACTTTAATGCCATTTTCAGAGAAACTTAGAAATTCAACAAACTTTAGACCACATGCTTCCCAAGATACTATGTGCTTTTGTGACAGGATTCTCAATGCAAAGGGAGCTTGCCAAAAAGAGACGCATGTCTGTCCAGAAGGAAATCTTGGTAGTTTTTACCTGCTTTATTATTAATAACCTCAAATAGCTAGAAAGCTGAAAGGAGTTAGTCCTTGAACATCATATTTGTCATTTATCTAATTTATCTTCTAAGTTCAATTAAACATAAACAAACAAGCAGATGCTATATATGCTGGCATTAACAGTAACTGGTATTGAGAATGTCCAATATTATAAAATGTATGGTATTGTTCATTTTGCAAAAAAGATTTATTATAGGGTCTCTCTTTCTCTCTCTCTTTTTTAAAAGTAAGTTTCCTTATAGCATGAAAATGTTTGTTTTTCAATAATTAGGTGTTTAAATGAGTAGTTTGGATGGTTAGGGAGGAAGAAAGGGATAATTTAAAGTATTAGGAGGGAAAGCTGGGATGAATCAGCAAGTTAAGCTCTCACTTTGCAGCCCTGGGGACCAAGAATCGAATCCTGGCCCCAGCCCGGGTGGACCCATACGCTGAACTGGGGTGTGCTTCCCATGCAGGAGACCCCCGTTCGGTTCTGGCCCCCCAACTTCCCAGTTCAGCCCCTAGCTCCAGGGGGCATGCCTTCCATGTGGGAGGACCCCAACCCAGTTCCTGCCCTGTGCAGCCCCCACCCACCTGTGTGGAATGAAACCATATTGAAAACTGATGACGTATAACTATGGAGACTGCTCTGCCCCTCCCCCTTCTCTCTGCCTCTGTCTCTCTCTGTCTGTCAAAAACAATAAAATATATCTTTTAAAAAACATAAAAATAAAATGCTAGGAACTCCTAAGCTAAAGATCAGTCAAAAATGAAGACAGAATCCTTGAAATCAAACATGATTGTCTAAGGAATCTTATTCTCTCGAGGTGATTCATCAGTGGGTCACAAGAGGGTTCTACACCCTAAAATCAGTCATGAAAGATTACATGTGTGCACATATTAGAAAGTGCATTTGTGTGATTGGGTCATGGCTTTCAGTGTCTCAGACCTGATAGGAACTCCAGAATCACAGTTGATCCAGTGAGGCTTTGCCATTCTGGAAAGAAAATGGGGGCCAACAGAAAGGAAAAATCAGTTTACTAAACTCAGATTCAGAACTCACTGTCAGAAAAATACGTATTTAACAACATTTTTTGTTAAAGCTACACAGACATATTTATATACTGTCCAATTATTCAGTTACTCCATACCTCTTTCATAATTTCAGTGCTTCAAGTAATAGAACTATATGCATTTCCCCCCATATATCCATATCACTAGTAAAAGTGCTTTTTCTTATGTTCAGATTTGTCCAGGTGCCATGTACATATGATAAGAGAGCAGAACTTCCCAACCACTAAAAGAACATATGATATGGTCTTTAATGCATCCATATAGGAGTATAGAATCAGCCCGCTTGATTAGATTAAAGTGTCCTTTTAGTTTATAGACCAGATTCACTATATTTTTCTGAAGCCACTGTCTTATTGACTTAATAGCTTGGCCAGTTCAGTGAAATCAATCAGCCTGCTTTGTTAATGGGGACTTAGTCAAAAATAGACATTTCCCACATCAAAATGAAGAGAATGACTAGTACAATAAAAATGGAGAAGAAAACAGTGAATTAGTAGTATTACTTAGTGATTCTATTTTATACTAATGAAGATAATCATATGGTTTGGGGGTATTATGGTCTAGGCACTGTACACACATTATCTGACTTAACCTTATGAGGTAGGTATGATAATTCCTAGTCCACAGATTAGAAACCTAAGGTTCAATGAGGTTAATTGCTCAGTTTCATACAGATAGTAAGGGGCAGAGCTGGGATTTCTAAAATAGAAGACATATTGAGGAACTTTTAGTTTTGATTCATTAATGTCACTGTACAAAAAGTCTTACAGTGGAATTAATGACTTGCATTGAAACAAATAATCCTAGGAAATCAGAGCTGTGTAATGCTCACCCTTCTAAGTCCATGCTGAAGAAGAATGAGGCTACACAGGATGGACCAAGGGGCAGTACTGCATGGTGATAACTGCTACTACCTCTCTGTGCCAGGCGCCAAACAGAGTGCCTTACCCATGAGTGGCTTAAGATAATAACCTGTAAGTAGGTCAGATCATCCTCATTTTACAGACAGAGGGGAAAACCACTGACCCAGGTCAAAACAGCTAGTCTATGGCAGCATTGGAATTTGAACCTCTATCTATCTCACTCCTAGGTTCCTGCTCTTTCCACTTTACCATCCTGCATTTTTTTTTAATCTCTTTATAAAAGCTACCTGGATAAAATAAGCTTCCAGGCATTTCCAAGAACAGTTTTGACTTGAAACAGCTTAGAGAGCATTGTTAATTTGGCCAGGATAGCTTCACAGAGGTCTGCTTCCTGGTAAGAACACCACAGCCAGAAGTCCAAGAATGTATAAACGAGGATAAATTTAATGCAGGCACTGTGGGTGGGGAGCCTGCTACATTTTCTCAAATGCCACACACTTGGAAAATCAATCTTGTATGTAATGGGCTGTCATGTATTAAAAGCTATCATATTTATTCTGTTCATTGTCTTAATGACCTTTGTAATAGCATGAAGGGAAGGCAATTTAAGATAGATTTTTCGATAAGACATCATTATGGAGTCAATTGAATTGTGAAGAGTTCAGTCTGTTTTGCACAAGTATCTGGGTGTGCAGATCAATTAAGCAAAAAAAAAAAAATGTGCATTTTAATGAAGCCTTCTGATAACAAATAATTCCCATGATACTCAACTTGAAAAGAAAAAGAAAAATCTGTTTCATTGGCTCTGAATAAGTCCCTAGCACCTATTTGCTGTTGATAAGTTAAAGTGAAACAAATTCCCCTCTATAGTAATGTCTATGGCTGGTATTTTGTAGGAATAGAATGAAACTGAAGAGTTATTATAATGAAGTTAACTTGGAACTCTGCAATACCTTCCATGAACTAAAATTCTCTCTTGATCACGCTTAATTGAAGGACCTGTCACATACCCAATTTATCCATAGCCTGTTCATCTATAGTTTTCGTTTCAGAATAGACCCTTAAAAAGTACTATTTGCATTTGAAGTCTCTCGATTTGCATTTGATTCTGTACATTGCCAGTGGAATAGCCTAATTTTAATTTAAATTTCTCTGTGAAAACATTTTTTCCAGAAAGGTGAGCACAAAATCATCTTAGCACAAAGGCCTTTGGTGGGGCATTTAAGGAGGGTGGAGCAGTTCACAGAGTGGAGTCTGGGACCCAAAGGGGGTGCCCTGTAACTAAGGCCAGCCCGAGTGGGAAATTCCAGCCAACAATGCCACCCGGGAGAGAGACGGGCTGTGACAGCCCCTCTTGAGGGAGTGCCTCTTGTTCAGATCCTTTCTTTCCTTTTCCCAGGCAATGGGCTTTGTATTACCCTCTACTCAGACCTGCTAATCACATGAGCCCCAGGTCCTTGTTTTAGAAATGTCAGAATTATCAATTTTACATGGCATTTTCATGCATAACCTCCACACAGACTGAGTTGCCTTAGGCAAATTATATAGCTCCTAAATGGGGATAACAATATGAAGGTTTTGAATTTGTCATTATGTTAGAGGTGGCATTTACGTGTATTACAGGGTGCCTAGCAGCATATAGCCAATAACCAGAATGGCTCTCATTTCTAAACACTTCGCACATGCTCAAAACTTGCATACACTCTCTAGAGCAGCAGCCTTTCCAGGGAGGGCTTTTGTGTTTCATCAAGCCTAAAACCACATGAATTCTTTTTTTTTTTTTTTAATATTCTAGCAATCCATAGAATTTTCAAATGAATAAATATGGTATTATTATTCCCATTTAAAAAAAAACAATTAAGTTTTAGAAAAGTTAGGCACAGATTTGAATTTGATTCAAGAAATAGGTGAAATACCCTACTACCATCCTAAGCTTTTTAAATCCAAATGCCATGATCATACTACTACAGATTCATGCCCCTAGAGTAGACTAGGGTTACCTGTATTCCAAAGACACCAAATGATTCGTGATGGAAGTAAGGACATCTGTAAACCTGAAATTATTTATAATACCATTTTGAGATTTTTTCTGGGGAGGTCAGTAGGTTTTATTACATTCTATGAGAGCTCATGGCCGCCAAAAAGCTTAAGAAAGAACATCTGGGGATAATTAGCCATAATCAATAAGCTAGATCTGGCCTTATATGGTAAAACGTGTTTTAATTTTAACACGCTACATCTGTGGATTATCTTTGGTGGCCCAAGTTTCACCTATTCCATATTCTTCCCAGATTCACTAACAGCTTCAACAAACCCCAGAGACTTCTGGGCTGGGTTTGCTGGGCTTTCGCTCCTGAACTTCCCCTGTCCCTTGGTTAAACCTTCTTATTTTGGATGCCCTCAAGCCAACCTACCTTCTTTTCTCTATGCACTTAGGTACCAACTTGCCCACAATGTTGTCTCACTTTCATTTATGGTTTTGGCTCATGTGTTCTCTCTAGCTGAAACTTATTTTCTTTTTGGTGGCCGCACCATCTGTGGCCTCTCAGGTCCTTGAACTCCTTATCTCCCTTAACCTTCTCTGTCTGCTTCGGCATCTCACTCCCATGTCCACTCCTAGGACTTTGTCATCCCCTGGAATTGGTTAATCTCTAGACTTTTTCAGAGCTATCACTCACTCTACCAAAAGACCTCTTCCTGCCTCCTAAGGCCATACATATTGCAGTCCATCTCTTTTAGTTTTAATTCTTATCTCAAATAAATTATGATTTGTGAACTTCTAGTTTTTGAACTTCCAAATAAACTATGATTTATAGTTTTTCTAATATCCTAACTAAAACTAAAGAATTATACAGTAAGATTCACCTTGATGACCCTGTGATAGTGTCCTTTTTCCAAGCATCAACACTCATTACTGAGTTGAGTAAATTTAACAAGCTAAGGACGAAGATAATACATTTTAGGAAGATGTTAAGACACAGGGCTGAAATGAAAAGATAGCCAAACCCCGAGACAATAAGAGCACATGATTTTGCATCACCCCAGATCATTAAGGACTGACCGGGAATGGATTCTGGCTCAGGAAGCCTCATTATTAGAACCATTTCCTTGAACCAGGTTGGTAACAAAGGTCATTTTCACCCTTCACCATCCTGAATTCTATGTCTCACCTTCTTTGTGCAATTAGAGCCATCTCTCCATGTTTCTGCTGCTAAATTTGTCAGTGTCTTTGTCAAGGAATAGACAACTATTCCTTGTCTATTTTAGTTCCTATTTTAGTTCCTGTTTGGGGAAGGAAGATTGACTCAGTGACCAATGACCGTTATTCTTGGAGCAGTGTTGCCAATCATTCGATTCTGTTCCTAGTACTGTATAGAGGGCCTGGGCCACAATAGACCCTCATCAAATATTGGTTTGAATGAACTGAATTAATTAACTGTGTTAGCACTGTCATTTGCTTCTGTCAGTATTGTGTAGCAACTGATAGAAGCAAATGGCATAGTAATTCAGAGGATTTTCAGTCGGGCAGGCCCAGGTTGAAATTCCCCCTCTTTGACTTCAAGAACTGTGTGATCAGAGACAAGGAAGGCACTTGCTCTGTGTTTCAGCTTTATGAGATAGTGTATGTAAAGCTCTCAGGGCAGTGTCTGGCACTAGGTAAACACTGAGTAAAAGTTCCACATCCCCTGCTGGTACTATCACTCTGACGCTTTCATCTGTTTTTTTCCCTGAAGTTCGGGACCCGCCTCATTATAGAGGCCATGCAGGCAGCAGGCCACTCAATCAGCACTCTTTTCCTGTGTGGAGGCCTGAGCAAGAACCCCCTGTTTGTGCAGATGCATGCGGACATTACTGGTGAGTGAGGAGGTGCGGGAAAGGCCATCTTGGGCTTGGCAGAACAGGGTCATGGCCATGATCTCGACAGGGTTGAGAAGAGGAGGATGTAGATGGTGTGCCAAATTAGTTTGAATATTTACTGTGTTAAAATGTATTTGTTTTAAAGACAACTATGGAGTCTTTGTGGACAAGAGAAGTCAGCAATGGCTAGATCCTAATTCAAACCATTACTCAATAGTGTTGGGTACTCTTCTGGTCCACACATTGTGAGGAATCTTGAAGATAGAGATGAGTAAGACGTGATTTTTGCCCCTGAGGGGTTCAAGGTCTATTGCGGAAGGCAAACAGAAAACAGGCACATTAAATCTAGTGTGGCAACAGTTCCGACTGAGAAAAGCAAAGGGTGTTTATGGAAACAGTGGGTTTCCTCTCCCTGGTTCAGACCTGGGACAGTGCAGGATGAGTGATCTGGAGGAAGTGATAAGGAAACTGACTGCAGGGCCCAGCCACTAGGGGAACTGTGGGTCTGGCTGCAGATGGAAATGTGAGCCCAAGACTCCAGCATGCTATGCCTCCTTCTCAGCTCAAAAGAATCTGGGACCATAACACAGATGAAAAGGCTTCAGAGGAATGAGGTGATCCGTCTGTGATATGAGCAGGCAAAGCAGAGCATGATCCATAGAGCAGAGACCCCCCCAGGACCCAAGGAAAGGGTCCTATTGGCAGAAGGCTTGCTGGTGTCACAGAGGCTGGCCTGTCCTTCCATTCCTATGGACCTGGTGTCCTTATCCCTCTTGCTGCTTTCTCTCTTAGTATCTCATGGGGATTTCTGTTCCCCTCCCAGGACCTATGCCAGGGTGCCCAGGTACTACCAGAGCAGGGCAAGAAAGTAGAAGTCAAGGAAACCTATACCAGACATACAGCCCCAGCGCCAGCCTGGTATGAGCCCACCCTCCATGGGTCTCCATTCACCATGCTCTCTTGCTGTCTCCCATCCCCTGGGCTCCTTGCCTCAACAGCTGGGTAGGTCAAGTTCTCTGCCTCATCATATCCCCTTCTTCCTCCGGGCTATGCAAATTCCTGCAGATGAGAGCTTCACCAAGTGTGATGGGTATAACTGCCCCTGCATGTGGTGAGACCAAACTAAATAAGTTGCTTATCCCAATTAATGAGAGATATGTAGATTGAGCCACAAGCCAGAGGACAGTATAAAAAAACACACAGTCTAGGGGTAAATATATCAGGATATTAAGTATAGACATTACTACCATTGTGAATCACTCCATATACACTGAGTCCTCACATACCTTCCAATGGTAAGAATTGGTGCCACCACCTTACAAGCAAGGAAACTGAGGTTCATGGAGGTGAATTCAATTGACTCTCCAAACTCAAACATCCAGTAAGGGGCAGGACCAAGATTACAGCCCAGACATGCTCAGGCCCCTATACTATGTCCCCATACTATGCTCTTGACCCAGGTTCCTTAACTTTTCTTCCCAGTGTGTGGCCACTTGATAATGAGGACTCCTTTTCTGAAGTGTCCCAAAACCTATAGAAGTGAGCCATGCGAAGGCAGAAAGAGTAAAGACGTGAAAAGGCACCCAGGTGACCTTGTACTTTTCTCCAGGAGAAAAACCATAATTGTGTTGTATCTAAAAACCAGCCAGCTAATTCAGATAAGATTCAAATTTAAAATTGGATCTCTTGAGTGAGTTTTCCAATTTTCAGCCTTTCTAATAGCCACAGAGACTTCCTACCTGGATGCAGAGGGGAGATAAGATCAGCCTTGGCTAACCTATCACACGAGGGGTCGGGACACAGGGCTGAAAAACAGGGTGGCCTGAGTGACCCCCAGCCAGGACTGGGCATGGCCGCTGCAGCCTTTATGAATGTGGCTCCTCTTCCCGGCCTTACATCTTTGAACTGACTCAGAAGCAGGGGGCACAGCACCCCCTGCCAGAAAGCTCTGCTTTGGAAACTGCTCCTTCAGGCTGTTGAATGAAAAGGCTGTTAAAAGTTATTTGGATTCTGATGGAAACTGGACTCTTTGTCTCTGACTATGGACCAGTTACAGTTCCAGACAAAGGGGCCTTTTCTTTGGCCTGGAATTCCTCTGCCTTGCGAAGCCTGTGACTGACAAGTGATGGCAAAGTGCATCTGCCTTTAAATGCTTTGGGTTCTGTTAAACTCATTAATGCAGCAGATAAAATAGTTCACATTCCAGGCAAAGCTGCTTTCTTTCCAAGCACTCAGAGAAAATAGCACATGTATTATGCATGCGTTCCTAGAAAAGGCATCTACACAGCAGTGAGTGTAGAGGTGGAGTTTGGGGTGCCTCTAAACGTTGCAATTGCTCTAGTTTCCTGCAAAGGAAGACTTAGAGGACCGTAGGCCAGGTACCTGATTCTCAGGAATACATGTGAAAAATGCAGAGGAATTTGAAAGATTCACTGGAGAAAATGCAGAGTACTAGAAAGAGGGGTGGACCAGCTCTGTGACTCCAGGCATGTCGCTTTACCTCTCTGAGCCTCGTATTCCTCTTCTGAAAGACAGAAATAATATTATTTCCATCGTGTAGAAGTAGATCATATGGAGGAAGAAATACTCATGAGTCTGTGAGCACCAAGCTCTGTGCCTGGCTCAAAGTAGGGGATCGATAGTTGGTAGTTTGCTTCTTCCCTTACGGCAGCCCCACACCAAAAAGGAGGCGGTGCATTTGAGAAGAAAGCAGGTTAATATTTTGTAAGCAGATCTTAGCCATTTGGGGAAAAGCTTGCTCCATGTGAACAGGGGGAACAGGGCTTTGCCAACTTGGGAAATGTCTTCTACATGAGGAGGAAGAATCTCCTTGTACCCTCGGCATTTACTTAACTGTGGTTTCAAGAGATAATTGGTGTGTACTCAGTAATTGCAGGTTTGCCCCACTGACTTGGGACTAAATGTTCCTCCTTCTAGATTTTGTTTTTCAGCACAGGCAGTTTCAGTACAGGGTTTCCCTCTTCCTGTCTTATTATTTTAATCATTTGTTCCTTCATTTACTTATTCCAAAGCCTTCTCTGAGAATGCCAGTGAACCAAGCACTAGGAATCGCATGGGGATGCAAGAAAGCAATCCTGGCCTGCCAGCAGGGTCATTACAAACTGAAAAGGTGCTCTTGGTTCTCTGAGCAATGTCCAGAGACGACAGTGAGACCCAAGGACGTCCGTGTTACTATGAGTCAGGTCCAGGCAGGGAGCAGATGACACACTCAAAGTGGATTAGCTGCAAAAGGTGAATAAAGGATCTGTCTACAGAGGGGTGGGCAGGGTATAGGGAAACCTCGGCCACCAGGCAGTACCCTGGGGGCTACTCACAGTCTTACCACCCTGAGGCTTGCAGGTGCCAGGACAGGGAGGTGACCAACCTGAGACTGAGGGACTCCATGAAGAGGGCCACCCAACTGAAGCTTAGTCAAGGATTCAGTCAGAGGACAAGGGGGCCACAGATGTGGTCCACACAGGCCAGTGTTCCAGGACCCAGAGTGGGTTGGGAGGTGGGTGGGAAGGGAAGGAGTGGGATTAACCTTAGAAATGAATAGAAGCAGTGATTGGGTTCCACTTAGGGTAATGGGTGAGGAGAGACTTCAGAAATAAGGAAAACTAGGGGAAGCCAGGATGGTTCAGTGGGTTAAGCACTCACTGTGCAGCCCCCGGGGACCAAGGATCGAATCCCAGACCCAGCCCATGTGGACCCATATGCTGAACTGGGGAGTGCCCCCAGTTCGGTTCTTGCCGGGGTGAGACCCCGGCCCAGTTCCTGCCCTGTGCAGCCCCACCCACCTGTGGAATGAAACCATGTGGAAAAACCAATGATGTGCAACTATGGAGACTGTTCTGGGCTCTCCCCTTCTCTCTGTCTCTGTCTCTGTATCTCTCTCTCCTTCAAAAACAATAAAAACAAATCTTAAAAAAAAAAAAAGACAGAAGGAAAACTTTAAGCATCCTAATACTGGTAGCTGAAGCTAAGTTAGTGCTTTCTCTAAGCCACGTACTGTTTTCAGTGCCTTACTCACAACAGCACTTTTAATCCTCACAGCAGCCAGAATTTTAACCCCGTTTTGCAGATGGAACAACCGAGACCCAGAGAGATGAGGTAACGTGGCTAGGATCTCACAGCTAAGTTAGTGAGGAAACCGGAATTCAAACTCCGGCCTTCTGGCTCTCAGGGAGAATGGGCAGGGGACTCAGGAGGTTCACTCTGGTGTCCTCTTCCCAAGGGGAGGGGTTTGCAAGTGCTCTTTTCTGCTCAAAACTGCTGAGGCTTCAGCAGGGTAAGGAGGGGCTGGGGGCTGAATGGCAAATGGAGGAACTTCCGTCTAACAATTCCCCACGCCATGGGCTGGTCACAGTCACACCCCTGCATGAGCCCCGGATTCTGGGAAGCCAGGCAGTGCGCCTTCCTGACTTGGCCTACACAGCCCTTGAGTGGGGCCCACCCATTCCCTCTAGACAGCTGATGGGCACCTGCCCTCTCCTTCCCCACTGTGGCAGTTTTCAGCCCGGGTGAAGTGCATGCAGAAGGCCTTCCCTCCCCATCGGTACTCCTTCTGACAGTAGCTGCCATCATTGCAAGAGCTTATCATAGGCCAGAAAATGTACTAAGTGCCACGTGTACCCTTTCTCATTAATCCTCACCACAAAGTGTGTGGAAAGTCTTGTTATCCCCATTTTACATATGGTGAAACTGAGGCCAAAAGTGTTTAAGTGATGTGGCTCGTGGAACCCTAAGCTTTTCACAGAGACCCTACCTGACCTGATACTTGTCAGTGAAGTCACAGGGGCTGGCCCCACAGGACAGGCCTGGGAATGTGGGCGGGAATTCCCCTCCCTGCCCCCTTGGCCTAGAATGGCTGGCCAGCTAAGCAAGCCCCAGAGAGGAGCTGAGTGAGGAGGGGGTCGGAGTGCGTGGGAGGCTGTCAGGGAAGTCTTCCCAGAAAAGAGAAAAAAACCCAGTCTTTGAAAAAAATAAGTCTAATGTCTTGAGTAGAAAAAAGATTTTACAGGTCTGGCCATAGAGCTTACCTCTGTGGAGTTTGCTGCCATCTCTTGATTACCAAGCACATTTATATTTTATTTATATTTATTTATTAATATAAAAAATACATAGGCTGTCCAGAAAGTGTCCAGCCTTGTAGTATGAAAATTGGAGGTATTTTTTTTTTTTACAATTTTTTAAAAAATTGTTTTTGATAGAGAGAGAGAGATACAGAGACAGAGAGAGAGAGAAAGAGAGATACAGAGACAGAGAGAGAGAGAAAGAGAGATACAGAGACAGAGAGAGAGAGAGAGATACAGAGACAGAGAGAGAACTGAACTGGGGGCACGGCACTCCCCAGTTCAGCACATGGGTCCACACGGGCCAGGGCTGGGATTCGATCCCGGGTCCCCAGCGCTGCAAAGTGAGCACTTAACCCACGGAGCCATCCCGGCTTCCCTTAAAATTGGAGGTATTTATGGCTGGATTTTTTCTAGACAGCCCTCACGTGTGTGTGTGTGTCCACACACATATAGAGCCTAAGAATTCTAAATGATTTCTCTTCATCTTTAACCCACCATGAACCCTCAACCTCTGGGAAATGGCATGTTCTCCCTGCCTGACAGACCCCACCCACCTCATCTTTCAAATTCATGCTTACTCCTCATGTCTACTCAGATGACACATCCGCATCCTGGAAATTTGTTCTTTGATCATTTGAGCACTTACCATGTGCTAGATACTAATCTCAATGCCAGGGATCCGGTAGTGGACCAAACAAAGCCCCTGCCCTCCTGGAGCTTATGTTCTAACAGGGGAGACAGACCATAATCAAGATACTTAATAATGCAGTGTTGGAAGGTGATAAGGATATATAGAAAGGAGTGAGTGTTGTGGGTAAGTTGTCACTTTCATCCAGGTGGTCAGGAAATGCCCCGTGGACATTTAGGAGGAAGTGACTCAGACAGAAGGAACAGCTTGAGGGCCCTGAAGCTGATCCAAGAAAGAGCAGGGTGGCCAGGAGGAGAAGAGAGGACAATTGGGGTAGGCCCCAGTCCTGGGTGGGGGGGACCTTGTCAGCCATTGTAAGGGCTCTGGCTTGTACTCAGAAACTGGAAACCATTGGAGGCATTAATCATACCTTCCCTTTTCTTAGTGCATCTCAGTTATAGGAATTGGCCCCCTTTATCTCTGTCTCACCTCCTCTTTGCGACCTGAATAGCAGGACAGAGTCAGATTCACCTTTGTACTCCATGAGCCCAGCAAAGCACCTGATACATGTTTGTTGAACTGAACTTACACCACACGGCAGGTAGCAGCTAGCAGAAGCCTGGGAAACTTGGGTAGAAAGTCTCATGAGCTGGTCTGTATGGTGTTGGCTCCCGTGGGGCCCTTGGCTACTGTACCAGCAGTCAGAAGCAGTGAAACCCTGTAGAACCAGGGCATGCCGTGGGACAGGGAACTGCGGGGGCGGGGAGGGGGTGCCTGCTGCCCTCTAGGCTGGTATTTGTGCTGCTGGGCCTGCTTGCTGGCTCCCCACAGTGTGTGCGCCAGCTCCCTAACCAAGGTGTGGCCTTGTCCTGTGCAGGCATGCCTGTGGTCCTGTCGCAGGAGGTGGAGTCTGTTCTTGTGGGCGCTGCTATTCTGGGTGCCTGTGCCTCAGGGGACTTCGCTTCAGTGCAGGTAGGTAAGGACTGTGGGGAGGGCTGGGGCCCCGCCCCGTCTGAGTCTGTCCTTCCTCTTGACAGCAGCTCACATCTTCAAAACACACGGGATATAATTAAGAAATGATAGGTTCCAGCCAGGGAAAGCACAAACACTTTTAGCCTCAGACACATTTACAAGGGCTGTCTGGGAAAAAACTCAGCCATTTTCAATAGAACCAGAACGGTTACATGGCTGGATACTTTCCGGAGAGCCCTCTTATTGCAGTTTTTATTTGAGTTCACCTCTGTTTGTGTTGGTTGTTCTGTTTTTCTGTTGATTTTCTTTTTCTCGCTTTGAAAATAGCTCTGAAATTATTTCTTTGAAATTTTCCTTTGACCATTTTCCTTGTAGCAAGTGAAACAGGTAAGGTTCAAAACTTAAGTTTTCATGTAAATTTCAGATTTGTATTTGCTTATTTCATCTCCACCCACCACTTTAAAAATACCTTTGAGGCCTCTGTCAACAAGAAAATGTTAGTTAAAAAAAAAAAGGAATTAAAAGGGAAAATAAGGAACCAACAATATAGGAAGAAGAAAATAACTTAGTGGCAGTGGTTGATTGAGGACACAATTTGACTCTGAGCTTCCTGGCAGCTAACATGAAAAGAAAACATAAGTTGGATAACTCTTACTTTCAAAAAAAGGAAACATACTAGTTTCTTATACCCCTTTAGAAGACAAAGCTTTTCCTACCACCAAATTGTGAGACATTTCACTCACGCATTTTATGGGGATGCTTTGAGTGGTAACATAATAGTATTAACAGCAGGTTTACAAAAAGGTAGAGAAGCAGCCTAGGTAGTAGGAGTTATGAGCACAGTCTTGGCAGTCAGACTGCTTGAGCTCAAATCCCAGCTTCACCACTTATTAGCCCTGTGACCTGACCGTTCTGCTCTCTGCTCCATTCTTTTTTATCTGTAATAATAATCAGTAGCACAGTATAAGTTCTTTCTCTGGATCAGGAATGCACCTACAATCCCACAACCACTCTGTTATTCCCATTTTATAGTTGAGGAACATGAAACATTAGTTGGCTTAAGTTGAAACAGCTAGTAAATGTTTGAACCAAGAAGTCTGGCTCCCAAGTCTCAGCTGAGAGTTCAAGAAATATTTGTTCAATTGAACATCAGTCATTTCAATTGAACAGCTTAAATGACTTGCCCAAGATCTCAAGGTGAAGACTACAAAACCAATTGGTTTTCCATCAATTACCCAGTAATTTATTGTGGCCCTGTTATGTGCCAAGTACAATGCTAGGTGCTTTTCGTATAATCTTCCTGATACAACAACATCCATGGACACCTCAGATCCAGAAAGAAACAACAGACGGATACAAAAGTCTAATTGTAATATCTGGGCTCTTTGTACCACATTTGGGATGTGTGGTACACTACATACTACCCAAGCCTCTGGAAATCATGCCTGTGAAATATCCCTTTCCAGGAGCTGAGTACATTCATGAATGTTTGTGAATTTTAACGAATTTTTAGAACAAACACAGTAGAGTTGAATTCTCAACTTCCTCTGGATTTTCTGAAGCTCAGAAACATCACTTGGAGATATTTATTTATTGTTGAAATGTCAATGACTTGTCAACTGTTGGTTTAATGTTATCAATTTATGAAGATGTCCTCACAACTAGATGCCTTGCCCTTCCTGGGACAAATTACAATTGCTAAAACAAAACAGTAGAGATGCTTACTAAGGCCCTGTTTACCTCATGTCATCTACTGAACGTTCATGTCCTCTCAAAATTTAGATGCTGAAGCCCTAACCGCAATGTGATGGTATTTGGAGGTGGGGTCACTGGGGGGTAATTAGGGTTAGATGAGGTCATGAGGGTGGGTCCCTCATGATGGGATTAGTGTCCTTACCCATCCAGAAGAAGCATCAGAGAGCAGTTGTGCACAGGCTCGCAAGCTCGCTCCTCTCTCCCCCCCACCCCGCACCCCACACATGTACCTGCTACCATTCCTGCTTTCCCCGCTCCCTTTCTCTGCCATGTGAGGAAACAGCAGAAAGGTGGGCCTCTGCAAGCCAGGAAGAGAGCTCTCACCAGAGCGTGACCATGCTAGCATTTTCATCTTAGATGTCCAGCCTCCAGAAGTATAAGAAAATACACTTCTGCAAAGTAAACACCCAATCTATGTGATTCTGTTCTCACAGCCGGAGCAGACTAAGAGACCTCATTTAACTTGGACAGTCTCCCTGCCTGCAGGATGGATGTTTTTATCCTTGTGGTATGTGTGAGGAAAACAATGCTCAGAGAGTTTTTAAGTAATTTGCCCAAGACTACAGTTAATAAGCGACAGAAGCAGAATTGAAACCAAGGTCTCTCTGGCTCTATATCCTAGCCTGATTTTCATTCTTTTTCTACTTTGCTCTTTTTTTCTTTTCTTAAAAAAAGAAAATGTTGAAAGGTATATTTTTTGAAAAATGTCGTTGGTCACAAATCAGCAGATGCAGTCTGCAGCCCAAATAAAGGGTGTCCCGAATTCACGCAAGATTTGAATTTTGCATCATTTGTGCGATAAAGTGTTGCCAATGGGAAAGAAACACAGCGTGACAGCTGACAGTTCAGGGTTATTAAAAATGAAGCGCTACATGAAAGAACAACGCGTTTTCATTGTTGAGCAGTATTTTTTTAATAATGAAGGTTTGGCAGCTACAGTTCGCAATTTTCATACAAAATTACTTCTTGCGTGAATTTTGGGACACCCTTTACAAAGTAGTATGACAAAATAGGGCTGTTCCATCAGGGACTTCCAACCACGACCCGTGGCATCTCATTGATACCTTCATCAAACTGAAGTCTCTAGCTCCTGGGTGATTCCACTTGTATTCATCATTGATATCTTTACTACATGAGCTTTTTATTAATCTTCTGGAACAGAATATAAGATATGGTACATTGAACACGGACACTGGTAACTTGAGTAACAACTTGGAGGCTCACAACATCTTACAGAAAAGCTCATGTCTCCTATTCAACCCAAGGATGTCTGTCCCGCTTCTGACTGTCTTTAGGGGATACTATGATCTAGTAAAGATAGCCCTGGCTGAAAGAGAAAACTCAATCAAATAGCAAAGAGGCAGAAACACAAAATGGCTTTCCCCTTTGCTTCCTTCAGGCCCCTACAGATGTTAGGAGCTTTCTGTAATTTCTTATCTTAAGAGACAGCTTTTGTCCAAGAGTATACAAAACAATTTTTAATTCTAACAGTGCTATTTATCTTGACACCCACCTTCCCTCCAATAAAAAGCAGTGGCGGAAACATCTGAAGCAAAAATCAGCAAAAGGAGACAGAGACAAAGGATCAAAATCAATTTAAGACAAGTACCAGTGTAAAGAAAATAAGCCCCAGGAATCAACCAATTCATCAGACCTTTCTTCCTCTCACAGTGTGAGGGCCACCGCCTCACAAACCATTGACTCCCTGTGCTCCCACCATCAACTTTCCCTGTCACGTTCCAGACAGACCTCTGTGCCTTGCAGACCAATCCTTGTAAGTGGCCGGTTGAGAGCCCTGATTACTCATCCTTTCTGTAATGTGTGCCCACAAGATAAACTGGCCACTGTGGTCTGCTCTCAAGGTCAGTCCTTGCAGACATCTTCACGGCTCATATGAAGCTTCTCCTATCCTTTTGCATGAAGTTTACTTTATTTAGAGCCAGCTCTATTCATCAACTATTAACGTGATTCCAAGCCTGTGATTTTATATACGGTGTGGTATATCTCCATTCTGTTTTATTTTGTGAGTCAACATTTTGTGATTCTTAGTTCTGTTTGGCTTTCTGTCACCATAAATACCAGTTTTACATTTGCAAAGTAAAGCCGATTATCATAACTGCAGTTTCTAGAGATTTGGAAAGACTGATATATAATGGGCATTCAGAAATATGAAACCATCCAATTTTCCTGGCACATTCAATCATAATTTGCTTTCTTTTCTGTGATACAACTAATAATTCATGTTCCTTGGGAAAAAAAAGAAAATTCAGTTAAGCTGAAAGAAAACAATGATGTTACTACCCCAAAATAAGCACTATTTAACATTCTGGTTGCTATCCTTTGTCGTTTTTTGGGGGGGTTTTTTGGCATATTTTTATCATTGTTTATTTTTTTTAATTACAAAAATGTGTTCATACAATGCATACTATTTTATAACCTTTTCCCCCACCCCAAAATTTATTGTGTTTGTAGGCAGCATACTTTTCTACCCCATAGATATACCATAAGTTATTTTACCAGTCTCCTGTTTTGAATATTTAGGTCGTCTCTGTACTTAATGCTACAACTAACATCTCTGTAACTAAGTTTTTGCCCATCCTAAATTATGTCCATAAAATACATTATGGATATAATTGTTTGTCAAAAGTTTGCCTAACTTTTGGCATTTTTATAAATATTAACACTCTATACGTCCACCAGTAGTGTATGAAAATTCAAGTCTCACATTCTGTGTGTACAAAGAGTCTTTTGCTGTGAATTTATTCCATTTAGCTTTCATCCTCAGGCCTCTTATAATCCTATTCATTTCACATATGGTCTTGATAGCATCAATTTTTTTTAGTCACCTTTTGCCCGTTGCTGCTAAAGCGTGTATTTCTGGAGATGTGAGATTCTGGTTTCTAATTAAATAGATTCAGATTTCTGATTCAATTTTCGTGTCCTGTCCCATATGTCAGTGCCTCATAGAAAGTCAACAGAAAATCCTGGAATAGTAATTATCATTTAAAGAGGGATTAAATTAGGAATGTGATGCTGACCCTAACATTGATTATACTTATTGCCACACCTGGTTTTCAGTGCATTCCTATATTTTCCAGAAATTTTTCCATCTCCAAAATAAATAAATAAAAGCAACACATTCAAGTTCTGATTAATTTTAAATCTCCTTGTTCCAGTATACTTTGCAGAATGGAGCCATGGATGTCAAAGTCAAAACATTAGCTCAAAGGTAGAATTCTATTTTCAGGAAATTGTTTCAGTAGATGAGATATATAACATTTCACTCTCCTGTTCCTTCTTACAGGCTGATCCAGAAACAGGGCCTGTTACTTGGCCCTATTACTTTCCGTCCATTTCATAGAATAGTTGCAACAGCCAATGGGTGTTACCCATCCCTACTGCGCAGATAAGCATGGAGAGGTCATATGACCTGGCTTGATACCAAGTCCATGCTCTTTTCATTCCATCAAACCACACCCCAGGAAATATATATCCATTGTTTGGGGAAGTCATAGATTCCAATATGGCAAATCAACTGTCTTTAACAGGGCAGTGTGGTTTATAGAAAATACCAGCTTTATTGCTTCTCAGCCTTTTGCTAAGATCAAGTGTAGAAAATACCAGCTTCACACATTTGTCAGCACAGCACCGCTTGGTTGAATATTGAATTTAGAAATAAAAATAAGAAATGCTCTCTCTTTGGAAATTTTCTAATTCTTTTTGCCTGGAGAAAACTTTATACCATGCTTGCCAGTATTATTTTGCTTTATTTCTTTGCTCTTAATCATAATCTGTCCATTTAGTTTTTACAGAGGTGGATATTTTAAGCACCTTAATTAAAAGCCTTAATTATAAGTGACTTTTTATAGATTGTTATTAAGCCGAAGATTTAGGCTAACAAACATTTTTCTAACTATCCCCCTCCCCCTTAAGTCTTTACTCAGGAACTTAAGAATTGGGCAGCTATAACAGCAAAAATGGCCAAACTTCCACTAGGTCCTACAGAAATTTAGAAGGGTCATAGAACTGTCTTTATAAAATAATGTTTACCTAACATTTTGACTTCATTTTATTCAAGACAACATTTTAGACTGCTGCTGATCTGAAAAAATATGTAAGATCTTTCCATAGAAACAAATCCTTATAAGTAATTAATTCTTCATTCTAATCAGCATTATGCCTTTACATTTCATAAAATAAATATCTATATATATATTCCTTGTTTGAAATGAATAGGTTGGGTATATTATCCCTTTATACTTGGTTAACTCATGGATAGATGATCCATGCTATAATATGTAAATTTAATATTCAACACAGTAAATTAGGCTGTGGAACCAATTAAGAGATCAGGAAAGACAAGACTTTTAGTTAAGTCATGAATTTTCTGTAATTGGGAAAAAGAAATCCTAAAAAATGACTACACACATACACACCACATACTACTGGACAAAGTTTGATTCAGTCATGCAACGTGCAGAGGTCTTATTGAAGTCTATGAAAGAGTGTTCATTGCAGCATTGAGGCAATTGATCAAGAACTAGACAGAAGGGGAAATAAATACTCCTATAATCACTTACTGGAGGTATTTGATACTATGGAGTAAACCATAAGAACGTACCATGCGTTCAGAAACCTAAATGGAGTTTCTTTAATCGTGCATATCAAAGAAATTTGAACATTAAAATTTTGATACAATGTTAGAAGTTGTATATAAGGAAATTTCCCATACTGTTCATAATAACTTCACAAATGAAGAAAGAAGGTAAGAGAGGTTAAGTGACTTACCAGAACCAATGGCTAGAAAGAGAGAAAGCCAGTATCCAAGGCCTAGTTTAGAATTTCAAAGCCAAGGATTGTTCAACTCAATCACATACAGACATGGACTCTTCTGGGGCTAAGTGTGATTGCCATTATTTCTGCCAGTGGTACTAGCAGAAATGCGAAGGGTAATTTAATGGTCTACCTATTATATCGGCCCGCCACACTTTTCGCCTGAGATGCAAACGCCAATATATCAGCCCATCTCACTGAAAGGGTTAACAAAGTAACTTCAGAAACAGATGACCAGAGTTAGGATGCATAATTAAATGACACCAAGTTAGTCAAGGCCCCCACTGAGAACATTCTCAAATTAAGATAATTTTAGAGAGTTTAGTAGATGGACTGTTTATGAGATTGTGGACCAGGGCATAGAGAAATATCCAGGAAGGATACGGTGTCCTGGGGTTTGTAACAGCTGGACCTGAATAGATGAGGGGAGAGCAGTTATTGGAACCCCAGGACAGAGGGCTATGTGGAGACTGCCGAATCAGCTGTCTTATCAGTGACCCTGGAGGAAAAGAGCTGGTTCTTGATTGTGTTCTCCTCCCTGGTCTCCTGCAGGGCTCTCCATTGACTGGATTCAGAGTCAAAGGGCACGGGAGTTCATGGGTGTCCTCAGTCCAAGTGAGCCTGGCTAGGCTTAGAGAAGGCTGGGGCAGGGTCCTCAGGACACATGCAGATGTCCAGCATAGTCATTCAGGCTGAGGTGCTCAGGTCGGTCTGCTGAGCAGGGGCCCCATCTGAAAGGTTTGTTAGAGATTTGCAATGAGAAAGGTACATGCATCAGAATGTAAATCAATTATAACACTTTATTCATAGCAAGAATGAATATCTCATTCACATTCTGAGTGAAGGGATCGGTGTGTTTGTTCGCATTCTGGAGCATGCTTCTTAGCTCATTATGGATGTGCCCTTTGAGCAGCACTGATCTAGACTCCACAGCTCTGCAGATAATGACACACACACTGGAGTCCTCCCTGCTTTAACTTCCTGCCTTACCTACTCTAAAGATAAGAAAACTAAGACTTCGTGCACCTCCTCTAAGCTGAGATAGTTTAGATCAATGGTTTTCAACTGGTGGTCCACACACTTGGTGTGGTCCACCAGAAATTTCCTGCCAGTCGTGAAATGGTTTAAATCACACTGAAGTAAGTATATTTTCCTCTTATAAATACACCTTGAAAATACAAAAATATTTTACAGACCGGCAGGAAATTTCTGGCAAACCAGAGCCAGCCAGTCTGCGGACCAGCAGTTGAAAACCATGGGTTTAGATGCTATTTAATTCTTGCAAGTCACGTTATTCACCTCACCTTTACAGATTGGAAACTGAGGCTCAGAAAGGTAAAGTATTGTGTCCATGGTCTAATAGCTAGTAGCAGAGCTGGAAGTCAAGTCCAGATCTGACTCTGATGTCTATGCTCTTTTGTCTCCACTGCCCGATGCCACGATTATACGTATCTGACATTAATGCCTAGGAAACCATGTGGCCTTATCGAGGGAGTGCTTTGTTTGGAGGTGCATGGCTGAATTCTCTGTTGTCAGTAACAACCAAGGCATGGTTTCTGGGACTAGATACACACCAACTCCCCCCCAAATCAGCACCATTTATGAGGACTCACATGATTCCACTTTACAAGGGTTTTCCCAGCCCATCCAGCCAGGTCAGAAAGCAAAGTCAGTTTGCCTCTAGGTGGCACTTGTCTTTTTCCATCTCTTAAACCTGGGAGGTCAGGAAGAAGATGGAGAGAAAGAATCCATAAGAGGGATGCATTTCCTTAGAAATGTTATTAATTGGCTTGGCAAAACACGAGAAGGAAGTAAAATAGCTACTCCGTACTAAGTAAAGGCATCTTCTTTCCTTATCTCATTAAAAATTAAAAGCACTCTTGGTTTAAGTAGGACAAATTAGTAATTAAGTGCTGTATAATCAACTTGTGTAAACATAATATTGAAGGGGAGGCCAAATTAATCACTCCACTGGCTCATTGCCCCCATTAATGCACCTTTTCCTTGGGTCCTTCCTGTGCTGTCAGGATGCATTTTTGTTTGCTCATTTCTCTGGCTGGGGGTCGGGTGGGCTCTGATAACTGGGCTGATAGATGACAGTTGGCTAGATCTGGAAAAGGCATGTGTCTGGGCCTTGATTCAAGTAGGTGATGAGGTTTCCTGTTTAATTCTTTAAGCCAAGGTCCATCAGCAGGATCTTGCCATGTGACAGGAACAGACCTAGACAGTATCAGGAAAGAGAAGAATTACACTCATCTCAGTGCCCCTGAAGTCCCCAGTCTAGTAGAAAGGAGGTGGACACAGACAGATACAGGTGTGCAAAAGTCAACACTAAGTATACTGCAAAGACCTTGGGGCCTTGGCTTGGGCGCCAATCATGGATCTGCCACTTACCTGGGTTACATTACTTAATTCCTGTGTGTCTCAGAGTCATCATCTGCAAAATACAACAGTAATAGTTGCATCATAGATATACATATTATCTCACAGTTCAAACTGTAAGGAATAAACATGTTAGTACATGTAGTAGGCACTAGTGCTTATTTAATGGCAGCTGTTTGTTCACTACAATTGCTATATAATGAGATAATGGAGCAGAAAGGAAAGGGTCTTGTACTGCTTTGGGGGCTAAAAAAAAAATCTTTCTAAGAAGGCAATATTTGAACCAGGCCACAGAGGAGTAGCTAGTGATAGAGCTGGTGGAGCTGGAACTTGGGGTGGGGGGCAGGTGACCCCAGCTCTGCTCTTAACCTTCGCAGTGGAGTGCCTCCTCTGAAAGCCGAGGAAGGAACTTGTGCCTCAGCCCTGCACAGTAAATATTAACAATAACGGCTGGAGCCTCATTCACATGCTATCGTGGCAGCTCCCTGCCAAGTATGGGGTTGGGGTGGGGGCCGATAGAAGAGGGTGAGTGAGCTGAATCCACCGTGGGCAGGATCAGAGGACATCCAATGGGACAGAAGAAAGTAGCCCCTGAGTCCTATTGCACTTCCGGGATTTGCTGGCTATGTGAATGAGCCTACCTAGGCAGAGCCCTTAATTTCTCTGAGCCTCAGTTCCATATTAACTGACCCCACTGAGTCGCTGCAGAGATTCTCTGAATGAAAGCATATTGATCACATGGCCTTTACACAGTACTTTCCACAGAAAGTACTGTTGTTCTTTCCTATATTATTATAATTGAATCCTCACGACAACCTGTAATGTACATGGTATCACTGTCCCACTTTATAAAGCAGGAAATTGAGGCATCAAGACATTGATAAGCTGACCACAAAAATGGCTCGTGGTGGAGTGAGGCTTTAAACTCAGGTGGTCTGGCCCCAGCCCAGCCCCAGCCTGTGCAAATGCCCTGTAGCCCAGTGCTTGAGAGACACCCAGGGCTACGTTTACATACTAGATGCGAGAAATAGGGCAGATGCCACTAGGTTATGTCTGAGGCCCCTCAGTTGCTAGTGAGGAAGTTTTCACTTTCTGCCGCTTGAGGGAATGAATGGTAGGATTGAGCTCAAAGACGTTTCAATTCTTTAACAGGTGGGGCAAGCCAGAATGACTCACCAGGAATGATCAATCCTTGGATACAGTGGGAATGAAGCTGTTGACAATGATCATGACAGTTTTGCTTAGGGAAGAAAACAATTTGTTTCTTTGTCATTCATATTCCACTTCCATAAAGGATCTGAGGAAGCTTATAATAAATGACTAAGCAGAATAAAACTGAACAAAATAAAATTCTCAAGTCAGAAACTATGAGGAATAGGAGAATATACCAACCACTTAGCTAGGGGGTTGGGGTCCTCAAATGTACATGTCTTCAGGTGCTAGGTAGTACATATAACATAGGAAGACACCAGTGGAAGATCAAATGGGTTGATTCTGTACCAGGTTGGAGATTGTATGCTTTCCTTAAAAAAGACATTGAAATTCAGAGTGTTTTAATCCTGGGTTGGTGAGTGCCAAGCCAAACAGATTTATGTGACAGGTTTGGCCTATGGATCTCTGACCCATAAATAAGGGGATTACTTTGAGCTTCCAGGCAGCCAAGACAAAACTGGGAAATATGTCAAGTCCTATAGTATTCACAGAGTCGAAGTATATCAGTTCTCCATAAGCGACCACATTTTCTCTGGTCCCAAATTCTAAAGAAATTGTTATTTCTTTAAAAACTAGTCTAGAAGTTGTTTCATGGCACTTTCATAGAAGAAGCAGAAGAATCTATCATGCACCACCTTGTTAAGAACCCCCAGCACAATATTAAAACTTGACTTCAGGTTAAGGAACACCTGGAGATGTCACTTGCCCCTGGAGTAGAACCGAGAATACCCCGAGTGATAGATAAATGACATGTCCCTCAACCTCTCTTTCCTGAGTATTCCTTCCTTAGCCAGCTTCAGAAACAAAGCTTTGTCACTGACCTAGAAATGTCTTACAGGACCTTAGTGCTGAAGTTTTTACCAGCCTGGCATTGGGCAAGTGCTAAAATGAAGCACCCATCAATTGAGAAGGGCAACAGATGTTGAAGCGTATCAAATGTCAGTAAACAGCAAGCCCGCAGAGGCCACTGAACTTGGCATCCTCTTAGCAAAAATACCCTGTTGCCTTCAAGAGGGAACGCCATGGACTTTTATAAACTACATTAAGTGATGTACTTGTTTTTTAATCTCTGCTTTTTTTAAGGGCAAATTTAATGCTCACAGAGTGTTCTAGGCTTTCAGCCCTGGAAAGCTAAGCCTCCTAGTAATTATGAGAAGTTTTATGTTTGACTTATCTAGCACCCTCCCTTTTACTGTTAACAGTATGATTCACACTATAAGTAAACAGGACAATAGTCAAGAGCATAGTCTCTGATACCACATAAATCTGGGTTTTAGTGCTGAGTTCTAATTCTGTAGCTGTTCATTAGCTCGTCTTTCAGCTTTTTAAGCAGGTTTCCCTCAGTTGTAAAAAAAAAACAAGAGTATGTACCTCAAAAGATTGTTGTGAGGTTTAAATTGGATAATATGTATAAAGTATTTAACCACAGTTACTATATAACCTTTCATCGAGTTATACAAAATTATAGCAATATTTATGTCAACAACTACTGTTGTTATGAGCAGACTCAATCACATGCTGTACTAGCACTTTACATATAGTGTTGGAAAGTAGGTGGGCTGGTCATTTGCCTGTTTGCTCTCAGACAGTTTATTTCCTCTTCTGCTGTGTCTTATGTTTCCCAGGCTCCCTTACATCTGGCCTCTGGGTAGTTTTGGGCAATGGGAGACACAGGTAGAAGATTGATGTGCAGGAAGAGGAAAAAAATCAAGTGACTTCTGCCTTCACTATAGCAGCAGCTGCGTCTCCTGTGTGATGATTCCAGCTCTCTCCTCTCACTTCAGGTTCCAATTCTAGCCACTCAGCCCTTCTTTAGTTTCAGCTCCAGCTTGACATCTCTAGCTCCTGGCTGTGGGAACATCATAGCCTCCATCGTCCCTTGATCCCTAGGAGGGAAGCAGCTCATGTTGAAGCAAATATCTGAGTTGCTTCAGCATCACTATTTGGCTTCTTGGTTTTTTCTGTTGCCTATGAAATCAATTTCTTGTATTAAATTCTTTCTGTTGAAAGACCTAGAGTAGTTTTTATTCTTCAGACTGGACTATTAGGTTGCTTTTAAATATTAAAAGGAAAGTCAGTCCTTACAGTGAATTCCCCCACCTCCACACCACCACCACCCTTGCTCCCTATTGGAATGAGCTAGGCCAACTGGAGACATGGTAGTGGGTTATCATGGAGAGCAGTTCACTTTATCTAAGTGAAGCTTCAATAACAAGAAATTGACCTAGAATCTTTAGTGAATATCCAGCTCTGAGTTAGGCATTGAGGTCAGTAGCCTTACATAGCTTACCACCTCCCTAAGGAGACAAGAACTTGATTACAAGTGAGTGCCAGGCACATTTCGAGATAGTATTTAGTAAAAAAAAAGAATAGAAACTCCTCTTTCTTGAGCCAGAGCTGTGGACCATTCATTATTGTAAGTGAGGCGCTGTATTATGTGTGATTATTCTCATCCCTTAAATGAGGAGATGGAGACAGCAAGAGGAAGTGATTTGGTCAGTGTCACACAGCTATTAAGTCGCGGTGTTAGGAGTTTACCTTAAGTCTATATGTCTCAGAGATCATGTTTATTAAAGACTTATATCTGTTCCTCATTTTTCATAGCTTTCTTTCTGTTTCTAAGCAGCTAGTAATAAGGCTGCATACATAACTCCTATTGCTTCAGTCTTCTTGTACAGTTTCCTTACATAAACAATATTCAGCTTTTTTTTACTTAATTCTCACAATAGGTTTATGTGGAAATTTTATTGTTTTCCATTTCACAAATGAGGAAACAGACCTGGAACATTAAAAGAACTTATCCAGGGTCACAGTGGGTGTTATTATTCGAGCTGGAATTATTCGAGCTGAAATTGGAATGCAGTTTTGTTTTGTTTTTTGTTTGTATGTTTATTTTTGTCCCCAAACATACACTTTTTCTACTGGTGACCTCAAAGTACTAGATTATGTGGTATAGGGCCAAATATTTTTTACAAACTAAAAAATAAATAAATAAAAAGGCCAGGTATCCAACCATCAAGTAGCTAACAATCAGGATAGATAAATAAAAACAAAGCAACCTGAAACCAGAGTGCTGTTACATAATCTGCTCACTGGTCACAGCCACAAGCCAGAAAAAGAAATGTGGCTCTGTGTTAGGACAAGCAAAGAAGGAGCAGGAAGAGAGGGCTTTTCAGATGGCGGTGTTAGTGAAAGCGAAGGAACAAACGAAAAGAGAGCAGCATCCCAGTTTCAGAGTAGAGGAAGAGAAAGCTAGCTATGTAAGGACTACAGGGCATGGGGGGGTGGGGTATGGTGGAGGGGGGTGGTATAAATACATCAATTGGGAATTTGATTAGGAGTCTTGGGAGTATCCTTTGTCCAACATCCCCTGACTCTCCCTATTATTGTTAAAAAAATAATAATAATAACCTCATTTAAAAAAAAAAATTTAAAGCAACACCATCAAATGTTTCTTAGATGATAATACTGCTTCCGGCTTAAGAAAAAATGCTGGTAAATTAATTCAGCCTAGGAGTAATAAAACAATTTATTATGTATCTCCAGTAGTTTTGAAGAATCCCTGAAAGAGAAGGGAAACACTCTTTAACCGTCCCTAGAAAGCTATCCTATTTCACTAGAGCGCATTTGCGTCTAGCGTGTTGTGTCATGGTTGAGAATTTCAGGATGGAAGACGCACTTTCCGAGACAATGCCACTGAGATACATGAAGCAAGCAATCCACCTCACGCCAGCTCAAAATCTACCCCCTCTCCCCTCCACACCTCACTCCCTGTCAGCTGACCCTTGGCCGGGAGCAGCGTGTGTGTTGGATGGAGTGGAGTTCCTACCACATTGGCCGTGTCAGTTTCACCTGTCAGCATCTCTGATGAGGAAGGACTCTGACCGACCAGACTGGTTTGGGTAATTGGATTACAGCAGTTGTCTTCATCTCAGTAAGCTGACTAACCACTACCGATGCTGGAGGAGAAATTTATAGACAATCCTAAAGTGGGGGTTCCAGCAAGAGCTTAAACTGCTAGGAAAGAGCAGGCTCTAGTGTGAGTCCAGTGCATTGTAGTGTGGTGGGGAGCTGGGACCCCTCTATTCAAGGGGATCCAAAAAGTGATAGCAGAGGGGATTCATAGAACGTGCCATAGCCACAGTTTATACACGTTTTGTATATCAAATTCACTCAGTCCTTACAATAGTCCAATGAGATCCTGATACAATTTGCACTTTGCAGACAAGGAGGCTGAATCACAAGGCCCCCAAGAGAGGAACCCAGACATTCTGACCCTGTAGTCTGCTCCTCGGGGTAACGCTGAAACCCATCGTAAAGCTGGTTTGGGAACTGCTGGGGAAGGCCGACCTCCTCGCTCTCCTTATCTCTAGCACGGCCTGTGGATACCAGTGTCTGCTTGCCCCACTCGAGTATGAGCCCCCAAGTGAGGGTCCAAGTCTGCCCATCCTTGGCTGGTAGTAACGGGTGCTAGACCAGTGTGTGTTGTGCCAAACTGGAGATGAAATTTTACAGATGCTTTGTAATCTCCCTGGAGCTGGCTGAGAAGGCAGCCCCACGTGAGTGATCACACAAGAAGCCAGCCACTTACCACAGCAGTGCTGGTGTAGAGGGAGGTGGATTGAAGATCTTTAACAGGGAAAAGCTGAGAACCTCGTTCTCAGCAGCATCCCTGAAAACAACTTTCCCTGTTCACACTAGCCCTGGCTCTGGGCTGCTCCTTATGACCCTCAGGTACTCTCCTGTTTTTGGAGATAAGCTCCTCCATCTTCAGTATCAGTTCCATTACCAAACAACTCAGTGCGTATGTAACCTGGGGCGAGAGGTCTATGTCTTTGAGCCTCAGATGCCTCATCTTTAGGCAGAAAGAATCAGATTTGATTTGGGGAAAGTTAAAGGAATGGAACGTTTGGGAAGCCACACAGAAGGTGCCTCCTGCTACCGTGTTGCTCTCTCCCTTTCCCCATAGCATGGCTGCCTTGAAGGGTCCCTGCTGGACATGAGAGCACAGGGCTAGGTTGTTTCAAAGGAAATACCCGAAATATATTAAAGTAACTAGTACTGACACTTACTAATACAATAATAAAATAGCTTCGAGTGGGTGATTCAGGCTTTTGAGAAAGGGAGACTTGAGGGCTCTATGCCTGTCAGATCCTGTGTGCTCCTGGGGGAGGGGAGTCAGCTGGGCCTGGTTGTATACAGTGGGGTGGGGAAGCTAAAACCTCTGGGCCTCAGCCTCCTGGTCTGCAAGCAGGCTGCGGGTCGTGGCACTGCTGAATTAGAAATTCTATCTGGCGACTCTTGGAGATTGATTTTCCGTCTGGGGATCTGACCTCTTGCTTCACCAGCAAAGGGGATCAGACTGTTCTGGGAGGAGTCAGTGAGCAAGCCCTCAGAAAGTCCTTCCCTTTCTTGTTCTTTCTTGTTCAACTGTATGTTTCAAAGGGAACTTCTGATGATGTTGGGGGCTTAACGCCACCAGTTTGAATCCTTCTTGACACTTAGAGCATTGGGATATCTGTTCCACCCACCACGCCAATGCTTTGCGCTAGAAGATTACTGAAGATTTAATTTCATTTATGTCACTAGATTTATACAAAACCCTTTTGGAGTTGTGGATGAATGCCCCATTTCTTTTACTTCTGTCATTTTTTACAGATCTCAAATGAATGGCTTAAGGGTAAGAATCTTGCTTTAGTTATTTTCATATCACTATGCCTAATGCAGAGATTGAAATAGAGTAGCTGCTTGGTAAATATTTGTCCATTCATTCAATAAATATCCTCTAGGTACAGTGATGAGCAAATTAACCATAGTCCCAATCCTCATCACATTTACAGCTGAGTGGAAGAGACAGTTAAAAATAAATAAGTACAAATAAATATATATCTTGAGATAAGGGCTATAAAGAAAATGAACACTTTCAATGGAAGAACAAATTAGAATAGTTGATGAATGAATGAAAGTTAAATAACCCCACTCCCAACCCTAAATCTCTGCCTCATCTCATCTATCTATAAATAATAATTATGGCTGTTATTTTAATGATTACAACCACTTCTGCTTATTGTGTTCCCACTACATTCCACGCTGTGTGCTAGCATCTTCCTATCTGTTACAGTAAATTCTCCAAAGCCTAACCTTGCCAGTTAGGTTTTCATATCCCTTATTCCAGATGAAAAAACAAGGCCCAGGGAAGAGAATTAACTTATTCATGATCAGAGTGCCAGTAAGTATCAGAGATGAAATTTGAATCCAGTTGATCCAACAGAACATCTGCTCTGAGCAAAAGGGGGAAAAAGTCCCAAGGTTATTGCCAACAGGGACCCCTGCTTCAGACACACTCTGCCACACCATGTGGCGGAAGGTGGGTTATGTTAGGT
The DNA here is from genome assembly GCA_004027555.1 of Craseonycteris thonglongyai. NCBI lineage: Eukaryota > Metazoa > Chordata > Mammalia > Chiroptera > Craseonycteridae > Craseonycteris > Craseonycteris thonglongyai. The sequence continues at coordinate 89,259 of PVKE010000197.1, forward strand.
GAGAAAAAAAGAGACAAAACTTTGCTGGAAAATGAGAGGGGGAAGGAGGAAGACAGTATTCTTGAATTGGCCATCTTATCAGCCTAGCAATAATAAACCATCACCATAGTAACAGGAACTCTAATGAATGGCAGATGTTGAGTCACTAAAAACCACCCCAACTGAATGCCGAGATGGTGCTGTCAGCCTCCCTTCCCTGCCACAGCTGGCCTCAGCGTGCTACAGGCCTCTTGGAGAGGCACATCTTTTAAGGGTGGAGCAACCTCTGGACTTGGCATCAGAAAACTTGCATCTGATCCCCAAATCGACCCTTTCTGAGCTCTTTGTTTTGAGCAATCAGTGTGTCAAAAGTGGGAGGTAGTTATTAATTTTACCATTATTGTTACTATTATTAGGAGTAATAGTAGCTTTCTGAGATTCAATTTCAAGATCTACAAAATGGATAAGTAATATCTGTCTAAAGCATTGCCTGAAGATTTAAATAGAATTAAGGATGTGGCAGTGCTTAGGAAACTATAAAGTAACTCACACATATGAACTGTTGTTAACACCAGGAGGCGGCCTGTTGTGGTAGAAAGAGCTTGCATTGGAATCTGACAGACATGGCTGTATACTTACTGCTTCGTCTGAACAAGTCACTTAACACTCAGAGCTTCAACTTCTTAATCAGTAAAAGGCTTTAGTTTAAATCTATAAAATGGGGAAGCCGGGATGGCTCAGTGGGTTAAGCGCTCACTTTGCAGCGCTGGGGACCGAGGATCGAATCCCGGACCCGGACCGTGCTGAACTGGGAGCTCCCCCAGTTCAGTTCTCTCTCTGTCTCTCTCTCTCTCTCTCTCTCTCTCTCTCTCTCTCTCTCTCTGTCAAAATAAATAAATAAATAAATATTTTATAAATCTATAAAATGCTGTGCCCGTCTTCCAGAACACGAGTCTTACTTACCCTCTGTGCCTTTCAGTTTTCACCTCTGTAAAATGTATATGACACTATCACCTCCCTCATGTGGTGATCGCAGATGTTAAATGCATCAGTACAGGACGCACACTTAGAAAAGTGCCTGGCACAGACAGTGGGCACTACATTTTAACGGTGGTGGTGGTGGTCGTGATGGTAATGATGGTCATGGCGATGGCATGGGAGAGAAGGAGGGAAGAGAGGAAAGGAAAACAATGGCGATGGTATATGTGCATAGAACTCTGAAAGCTCTGGGGTATGATACAAATGAAGGCATTTGGAGTCATTGTTAAAATACTTTTGGTCAGTTCCTGGACTGGTCAGCTCATTCATGTATCTACCAGTTTTCTCAAAGCTTCTATGGTGTATGTTATCTTTTTTGTTCAGCCCAGCATGCATCTCTCTTGATTCCTGGCTATGCAGTTTACATGGGAGAAGGAGAACCAGGACAAAGAATTGATAGAAACTGTGGGAAAAATTTGCTCAGAGCCCAAGTTCTCTATAGGTCAGAATTTCCCAGAGGGTGTCTGTTGGTATATTAAAAGGTATTCCTGGAAAGAATTCATTTGTAAATTGCTTTGTTTAACTTAACTAGATATATCTTATAGCAAGACTTCTCATAGAGTTTAATATGTAAACATGCATTGTGAATTTTCTGGGTTGCTGAAGCATATAGAATATAATCTTTCCCAAATTTACTTAACCAAAGAATTAGTTTGCCATGGAGCAGCTTACTTTGCTAACGTTTCAAGGACCAAACATTGGGAAATTCTGTTATAAACCCTTGGTCAAGGCCATCAAGTAATACCATGAAACTGGTTTGAAAACTCCTATCAGTCCTCCCATTCATTCCTGTGTCTGTTTCACAAAAGAGCCCCTGCTGTGTTTGGCAGCGACTATGTGCTCCATGGTTGGAAAGCAGCAAGTAAGACCAATATATTTCCTTATCCTCTCAGAGTTCTTGTGGGTCTACTGGGGCAAGGGAGAAATTGCCTGGCAATTTCAATACAGTGTGACAAGTGAACAGATAGCACAAGGTTCTATGGTATCTGGGCTGGGGTTTCTTATCCAATTTAGTGGGTAAAGAAAAGTTTCCCAGAGTAAGTAATTTCTAAGTGAGATCCAAAGGACCAATTAGAGTTGTGTAACACATTTTCAGCATACTTTCCCGTATATCACTATTAATATATTGTTTCCTCATAGCAGCCTTCCTAGTTTGATACAATGAGAGTGGTAAAAGTTAAGTCATGACTGCCATTTAATGAGTTACTACTACAGGTCAGGCACTGTGCGAGGATTTTATACACTTATTGCATTTAATCGTTGCAACAATGAGTAGTAGCCTGTTTCCAGATGAAAAGTTGAGGCTCAAGTTAAGGTTTCATGGAGCCTCACGTGTAGTTAGTGCAAAACCTGGACTTGAACTCTGATCTACATGATTCCTGAGTCTCCCATGTACCATGATCTACCAGTGCAGAGTCTGGACAGTGGCTCATCGGGACAGAGTCTTCCCCAGACTGAGAAATGTAAAAACATAAGAAGAATGCTGTAAATGTTTTTCTTAAATGATTTATGTTATCCTGACAAGTACCTTTTTCAATCAGTTGGTGTCAAAAGTCCTATGCTTTTTAAAAAAATACTACGTTGTATGAGAACATTTTTTCTTTTTTCTTTTTTCTTTTTTAGTTCTTACTTGGCAAAATAAAAATTTGCTAACCCTATGTCAATCTCCAAAGTAATTTTGGAAGGTTAGTATCCATGAAATTTTGACATGTTGGAAATACTCTGCGTACAACTTTATAGAACTTACTCATTCTAAAGATGAGAGGAATATGAACCAGCGCATTGCTTTGGGGTCTGTTGGTTCCAATGTGGGCAAGTGACTAAATTCCACAGGCTCAAATGTCTAGTAGCCATAAGTGGAGATAAAGTAGAGTAAGATGGCATCTCCCCAAAAGCACGCATAGACCACCAGGGGCGCTCACGATGATTTTTAGCTGACATGCAGACACTCTTTTTCTAGTGGTTATATGTTTAATTTAACATGTATTAGAATAAAAAACAGAGGCAGCACCAAACCGGGTTTATTATGGACTTTTTGCTAAGAAGAAATTCTTAAAAAGAGAAAAAGGGGTTTATTCAGAATGTAGCAAAAAACACGACATACATAATAAATACTATAGGTCATACTTGTATGTGGAAACAATTGTGAAGGTGGCATGTGAATTACTAAAATGTGTGAAGTAATAAGATAACATGTGTGAAAGTGGTTCATGCACAGAAGGCCCCAGTAAATGCTTTTTTCTTTTCTGATTCATCGGACTAGCAAGTGACAGAGCCCCCAACTGTGCCTCATAGTCTCAGACTCCCAGTCCAGTGCTCCTTCCAGGACACCCTTAACTCTTCACTTCCTGTCTGCCTCCATCACCTGCATCCTTCTTCCCTCTGTTCATCTCTCGGGAAAAATGCAGTGAGTAGGTATTTCAGAAGTGACTGAAATACACATGAAGTATAGCCAGTAGAGTAGACAGTGTTAGCGTTTGGAAAAACTGGAATTGGAATATAAAAATTGACAGGGCCTTCAGGGATCATCCCACTCGATCCCTCCTTTTTACAGATGAGGATGTTGGGACCTGGAAAAGGGAAGTGCTTGTTGGTGTGCAGAGAGCTAGAGAGCTCTTTGCTGGTCAAACCAGGGTGAGAATTTATATAAAACATGCACATATAATATTTCCTGTTTCCTCCAGACTTCCTGCTTTCCAGATAAGTAACACAAAAGGACTTTCACTTCCACAAATCTAAAAATTTGGAAGGTGACGCTTCATACTGTGCCAGGCAAGAGAATATTGTAAATGACCACTGGAGAAGGCATTCCTGATTATATTCTTTGTTTTAATTGTAAAATATACATGATATAAAATTTACCATTTTTTTAGTGATAGTTCAGTATGTTATATATTATTCATATTATTGTGCAACCAATATCCAGAATTCATCTTGCAAAACTGAAACTCTAGACCCATTAAATAATTCCCCACACCCCACTTGCTCCAGTCCCTGGCAATCAATCACTGTTCTACTTTCTGTCCCTATGAATTTGACTACGCTAAGTACCAGCTCTCAGTGAACTCATACAGTATTTGTCTTCTTGTGACTGGCTTATTTCACTTAGCACATTGTCCACAAGGTTTATCCATGCAATAGCATGTCAGAATCCCCGTCTTTACTGGTTGTGTTCTTTTTTTTTTTAAAGATTTATTTTATTATTGTTTTTCACAGAGACACAGAGAGAGACAAAGAGAAGGGGGAGAGCTCAGAGCAGTCTCCGTAGTTGTACATCATCAGTATTTCAACATAGTTTCCTTCCATACAGGTGGGCGGAGGCCATGCAGTGGGTGGGGGTCTGCTGCATGAGAGGCACGCCCCCTCCAGCCCTGGGCCAAACCCGGGGCGGGGGGGGGGGGGGGGGCGGGTTGAGAACCTAACTGGAGGCCTCCCGCATGGGAAGCACAGAACCACAACACATTTCAACATATGGGTCTGCATATGTCGGGGCTTGGATTCGATCCTCGGTCCCCAGTGCTGCAAAGTGAGTGCTTAACCCACTGAGCCATCCCAGCTTCCCCTTGGTTGTATTCTTAATGCCATACAGACTGCTTTCTGTGGCCCCTGATGGTACTTATCATTGCTGGGAAGACGTTGGCATGCTTAACATTTTAGTGACTTCTGGCCAGTCGGGGAAGTAGACATCCCAGATGTAGATGAAAATGACAGTGGGAAGCAGTATCTGAGAAGAAATAACTCAGCCCCTCTGCCTCCAGTCTTTTGCAAGTAAGTGACAAGGGAGATAAATGAGATTGCATGCTGTGTCTCCCACCCTTACCCCCAATCTCCTTCTTTGCTCCTGCCCCAAGTCCTCAGTCAGCCACAGAGGAGAGGTTGAAAAAACGGACTTTCAAATAAAAGAACCTCAGGCTGCAGTGTAACCTCTGTAACTTACTATTTAATAGTATGATCCTGAATAATGCAATTAACTTATTAGAGCCTCAATTCTATCATCTGTAAATAGATAGAATTATATCTGGATCAAAAAAAGCTTGCACTTTCTTTTTCCTTTTGGGGTATAAGGTATTATTTTCTATACTTTTCTGAGTTTAAACTTCATGTATCAAGCTAAAAAATAATAATAATACTGTGACCTCTTCCACTGGGTTGTGCAGAGATGTAACGTGTGATGTTATCTGGCATTTTGGCCACTCTGAGATGTCTTAGTTAAGCCTGAGGATTTTAGGGAACCTCATGATTTTGGAAAAACACTCATTTATTGTTCAGCTTATGCTTGTCAGATTTTTTTTTTTTTAGCAGCAGAAACATGATTAGTACTCTACTATGGATTTGACTTCTTATCATTATTTTCTGTCTCCCCACTGGTCTTAACCACCCGTGCCCCCCCCCCACACACACACACACCTTCCAGTCCCTACCCCTTGATCAGTGCCTGGCACAATGCCCAATGGCCAGAAAACTACCGACACCCTCATCCCCCATTTAAAAATAGGTTTTTTTTAATGCATTAGGAATCAGCCAGCATCTGCCTGCATTCATTTGGCCACTAGCACATCCCCTCATGTCTTACGATATGCTCTTCCCACTCCGACACCCCCATGGCCTCATGGTAAGAAGTACCATTCATTTGGCCACTCAACTCAGGCAAAAAAGGGAACCTGAATATGGAACCTGATTTCAGCTCCTCTCTGAAGTTGGGCAATTCTCTTGGCTGACCACTTAGGAATTTTTTTTTTCTTCTTCTGACCCTCCCGTCTCCTTTCTTTTGATAAACAGGACAGCTGTCCCAAAGGGATGAATCCATTACCTTTTGCCAGAGTTGAGTTCATTTTTCATTGCATGTTTCTGTTAAAAAAAAAAAAAAAAAAAGCCTTTTAAAAGGGTTGAGCATGCATTGAGTGTGTGTACTTAATTTTTAATATGTGTGTGCTCACAGCCAAGAGACCCGAGAAGCCTTAAATAACAATGAAACCAAACTGTACACATTGTATGTTTTATGTGGCACTGATTCCTAAATATATACTCTTAGCAGCCAGGTATTATTTAATACTTCCCGATTAATCAAGGTGCCAAATCTAAATGAAAACCATGTTTAAATATATTTAATAAGATCATGGCTTTTTGTTGAATATCAAATAACATAACTTTTTTTCAGCCAACCCTCATTCAATATCTTATATTTTTACTCTGAATGCTAGTTTTTGCGCTATCGAGCCAGTCTTAATTAAAACAATTTCTGTCACAGACGTTGAGCAAGCACTGTGTAGGTTTTCACTGATCCCGTAAATGTAAATGTTTTAGGGAGAGAAAACAACCCAGAGATTTTTTTCTTTTTCTTTTTCTGGCAACAACAACAAAAAAATGAGATGTCTCTTCTTTGTGGAGTGAGCCCTTGCATTAAAAAGGAAACTGATAATTGCCACACAGATACTAAATTGTTTGTAGCCTCTATAACAAATGATGTCTGCCTTTTGAGCTGTTATTGTTTGTACTACATGTACTTACTGTCTCTTTTCCTTTTGGCGGTTCATGCTTCTGTTAGTTTTGCAATAGCGACACCTAGGGACTCTACAGAACGTTGCATGTGCTCCTAGAACATTCTCAGTATGCTCTTGGAGGTGCAGTGACAAAATGCTAGTGGATCTTGGGGTTGAAGAAGACAACGGCAGCCTGAGAACATAGGTTGCTGGTTCCGTCCATCAGGCTTCCAATCTAGCCGACAAACCAAAAAGAACTATAACTAAAAAAGATTCTTTTTGTAGAGAATTAGCCAACCTTGTAGTGATATATTCTGTTCTAGCAGATTTTAAAAGTTATTAATAAAATACCGTTGTATTTATCTAACATGTTTAACTCGTGTGCTTGTTTTCAGCAATTTGCTTGCTGTTGCCTTCCTTGTAACAGGCATGCCCCATAATGATGGCAGCAAAATGAGAATTGTATGCTGTGCTTCCGTTTACTGTCTCATGGTCGTTTCTTGCTTCTCACATCTCCAAATGTTCTTCTCTGTTCTTCACTGTTCTCTGAATTAATCCTTATAAAGTTTTATTTCAGCTCTTTAGCCTAGTTATTCTCACCACTAGTGTTTTATCATTCTTTCTAGTTTCTCACAGTTCTTACGTGGTTCTTCATGTTTGTGTGTCTTAAAACATTTAATCCTTGGTTGGAACAATTATAAATGTGTTTATTAAAAACACAGCAAAATGCTTTGGTTATATAAATGCTAATAACTCATGACCCCATTGCTGTGCTACATTAACTTCAAAATAGGGTACATAAACTAAGCGCTTAACTTTGTACGCTGTAGAAGTTCTGTGCTTTAGTTTAAAAACAAAAAGGAAACATAGTGCATAGCAATATGTAAAGTTTTTATAACTCTTCTGTGTCATATCTTTGTAAATGACAACGATAAGGATGCTGATGATAGGCAACATTTATTGATGCTTTCTATGTGCCAAACACTGTGCAGATCACTTTACATGCATTAACTCTTTTCATGACCACAGCAATATCATGGGACAGGAACTAAGATCATGGCCATTTTACACATGTTCTTGGAATGTGTATGAGTCCCCAACAGGGAAATTTCAACAAGGTACTGTATGAGCCTGCCACAGTTAGTGCACCACAAAGAGCTGACATTATCTATTCTTTCTTAAGCTTTGGAAGTCAGCTTGGGTCATTTTTTTCTTGCATCTCCTTCACTCTTGATACTTGTGTCCTTATCCTCACTGAGTACCTCCAACTGTATCAATTAAAAAGCAATGTCTGTCCTCAAAGAGTTTACGTTCCAGTTGGCAGGGGTCCAGTAACAAGTAATCCCAGAAACAAGTAATCACAGCAAATAATAGGATCACAGGGAGCATAAAATGCTGTGAAAGAAAGTAAAGTAAGGGAAGGGAACAAAGAAGAATGGGGCAGGCTGGGCATGAAGCACCGCCTGTGTGAGCGGTGGGAAAGGTCCCCCTGAGGAAGGGATGTTTGAGATGAGACTCACATGGCAGAGTATAGCGAGTGCAAAGGTCCTGAGGTAGGAATGATTAAATGTGTCTGAGGGAAAGAAAAAGGACCAGGGAGGCTTACTGAGGGCGGAGTCCATCTCATGATTATTCTTCAGTCATTCTTTTTTCTTGCGTTCATTTATTTAACAAATGTTTCTTGAGTGCCATCTATGTGCCATCTCTTGTGCTAGGTCTGTCTCTGTTCACAGCCACAGCTCTGAACAACAAAGACTTGATCCTTGTTCATGAGTTTCTTACAATATGGCAGAGAGGAGAAACACAATAAACCAGCAGCTATAATAGACTATGTTCTGTGTTATGCTAGGTAATGTACCTCACCCAGCCTTGGGGAGTCAGAGCAAACATTCCAAAGGGATGACATTTGAGCCAGGACTTGGAAGTGTTAACTAAACAACACTTTAGCATGTGTGTGTGTGTGTAGTGGCTGAGATGGAGGGAGGGTGTGCAGAATTTTAGATCTTGGGAAAAAAGGATTTATGAACCTAGTGGTGAATTCAGTTGTGTGTTGGATGAAAATGTGAATTTGAATGACTGAATAAATGAATGCTTTTGTCTATATACGTATTATAGGGGCAGTTCATGACATGGAAGTATAAAGCCAAATGACATTTGTTAATTCATTGTGATATATCATTGTTCAAATTCTGCCCATAATTTCCTTGTAGGCAGCCTTTTGGAGACTCATACCATTATCAAAATGTCACTTGTGTAGTCACTTACTCAGTGGTTTATTGGGAGAGCACGCTAAGCATTCCTCTTACCCTGGGGATGGCCTTATCAATGGAAATAGACTTATCCAAAGCCCCGTGGCCAGCATTTATCTTTCCTGAATATTGCTTGTATGAGGACTATGGGATAGATGGATGATTGAAAAAAGAAGTCATAACGAAGGCTTTGCATGGGAAGGAGAGTGGCTATTAGTGTGTTCAGGATGCTAGAGGCAGATTGCAGGCTTGGGGAGTAGTCTTTGGGGTTCTAGTCTCCGCTGTACCATGAACATGTGGTATGGCATTGAAGAAGGAACCGTTCTCTGACCAGTACAGGGAAGAGGTCCCATCAATGGCACAGGTTCCTTCCAGTTCTGGAACTCTGTGTTCAATTTAGTTTGGTCTGCTGAGGAGAGGGTGGTAGTAAACGTGTATGGGCACCAGCTGGGCAGCTCCCTCACCCTTTCTGGCCCGCAGCCGTGCCCTTGAGGCCTTGCTCCTGCAGCAGCGTGTACATCTCCAGGCCCAGAGCACCCGAAGAAGCGTCCCTGCTCTGCCACTCATGGGCAGGATCCGCTTGCCCACCACCTGCGTTCTCGCAGGGCCATGACCGACCACCCTGCTCACTTCCTCTCCTTCCCCTGTCTGCTCTTCTAAAGTGCTGCAAGAGGGAGGCTATTCCTGCTGTCGCCTTTCCTTAGATTCTACTAGGGAGCTTGGGGCCTGCCCATGTTCCCTGCATTCTCCCGCTCCTGGGCCATACTGCAAGCATTCAGATCCCAGCCCCTCTGCTAAGCACCTGTGTAGCTTTCATCCAGTTTCTTAACCTCTCTGTGCCTCAGTTTCTTCAAGCACAAAGTGTGGCTTTGTTCCTACCTCATAAGGTTATGTGTAAAGACTGAGATAATCCCTATAAAGCAGGTAGAACAGTGCCTGCCTGGCACATTGTAAGAACAGAGTACATTGCTGGCTTCCTTCTTCAAATATTCTCTGTCCCATTCTAAGGCAAGCGGTAGAGGCACTGAGGTAAACAGGACACCGTCTCTGCCCTGAGGCGTCCAGTCCAGTGTCAGTTACTGAGTGCCTCCTGTGGGCACACACTCTGCCTAATCCCCTGAATCCCCACCACAGTCCAGTGCGATGCTTATTCTCATTTCACACTCAAAGAACCTGCAGCCCAGAGAAGGTCATGGGACAGTCTTGGCATCATGCAATTGTGAACAACAAAGTTGGAATTGGAGCTCAGGTCTCTTAGACTCCAAATTCGGTGCTCTTTCCACCTTCTAACCCAGCTTCCACAGGCTGCTATTACACAGTTTGTTTGGAAAGGAAAAAGAAGCAATGCATGATGGGAGTGACCATAGTGGGAAATAAATTCTCCTTCCCAGGGTATCCACTTCCAGGTTTCAAAAGAGGTGGGAAGGCTCATGAGCCCAGCTCCCAGCAGTCCTTGCTTCAGCTCATCTGAAAAGGATCCGTCTTTAAAATCAAGGAGCCAGAAAAAATAATTCATACTAAAAACAAACTCTGTCATGAGTCATTTGACTTTGCTTTCCCCTGAACACATAGTTTATGTCTTGGGTGAGCTAAGGCGAAAGGAACCTCTGAGACGTTTTAGGCTAAGAGAGCCATTATTTAAGGGAGCTTCATATCCAGTGTGTGCCCACTGGACCCCGGGGTTTAAATCAGGGGCGGCCAACCTTTGGGCTTCCCTGGGCCACGCTGGAAGAAGAATTGTCTTGGACCACACAGAAAATACGCTAACACAGATGACCGCTGATAAGTTTTGTATTTTTAATCATAAAAATACATCTCACAATGTTTTAAGAAACTTTGCAAATTTGTGTTAAGCCACACTCAAAGCCGTCCTGGGCCGCATGCAGCCCACGACCTGTAGGTTGGCCAAGCTGGGTTTAAACCAAGGCTTGTGCTGTTGGGGGCTGTGGCAATTTGGTGTTTTTGTTGTAGTTGTATTGGGGTATGATTGTGTACAAGTTTTATCAAGATGACAAGAATTGCTTTGGTCCAGGCTTCAGACATTCTTGGGCCGTGAACGAGTCCATGCAGTAGTTATGCTGAGTGAGCATGGGCACCAGAGGAAATTGCATGCATGTGCACGTGTTCAGATATGTGAGCCTTTGGAAGTGAGAGAGACAGAGACAATGAATGAGAGAAAGGCAGCTTCCAAATGAGCTGCTTTCCGTTCCCATCAGCAGAAGAGGGACCCTCGGCTTTGGGTCAGCAAGTTTCTCAATCCTGCGTAAACTGCCCATAACCCAGAGCACGACGCAGGTGGCTCTGTCTCTGTGGCCAGCTTGCTCTTCTTTAGAGAACTGAAAAATGATAATACACTTACCTTGTATGAGACTGACGCACTGCCTAGTGAGCTACAGAGGCAGGTTACCCACACATTGTAAAAACTCAATATAGAAGTAGAATAAAAGGCAAAGACACACACCTCTTCTGATCCCAGAGGTAATCACTATTATACAATTTGGATGTCTTTCTGACCTTCTTAAATGCATTCACAGACCTATATATACAAATGTGCATTTATAGGATCATATGGTACAAACTGTTCTGCAACCTTTTTTTTTCACTGACAAGAAAATTTAGAGTATGTTAATGAAGATAGAGCTGCCCCATGTCTATCACATATTGGTAGTAATTCCAGAGTAGTCTCCTTACATAAAAAATTATTTAACCAATGTCCTATTGCTAGACATTTAGGTAGTTTCTAGTGTCTGGCTTTTACAAATGGTAATAGAAGGATCATCTTGATATGGTTCCTTTTATACAAGTATGAAGATTTTCCTTAGAGAGATACAAGAAAGTAGAATTTCTACTGGAAGGACCTGTGCATTTAAAATTTTATTAGCTGTGGCCAAAATGCACCCCAGAAAGGCCCTCCCAGTTTGTGCTCCTGCCAGTGGTGCGCCTGTGCCGTTGCCAACACTGCATGCTGTCAATCACTTAACGTTTTGCCAATTTCATGGGCAGAAAATGACTGCTCACTGGTCTCTTCCTTTTCCTTTTCCCTATTACCAGTAGAAATGAACATTTCCTGTATCTCCACACTCATGTTATTTCCATTTTCTGTGGATGGCCTATTAATATTCTTTCTCTTCTGGGGTTGTCTTTTTCTCATTGATTTGGAGGAGTTCGGTATATACTGTTCTATAAATCAACGCTTTTTCCAGCATTCGAGGACTGTCCGGAGAAAAATCCAGTCATAAATGCCTCTGTGTTTCATAGTACATGGCTGGATACTTTCTGGACAGCCCTCGCATATATTGAAGTCTTTCTTGTAATATGTCCCTGGTCATCTACATTTGCTTATGGGATCTTGTACAGGAGTTTTAAACTTTCATGTACTCACATGTATGAATCTCTTTTTATGACTTCAAGATTTCTTAGAAACTTACCCTGTGAACTATTTCTTCTCCTGAAGCTGCTTTTCAGAATGATAATGTTTTAAACCAAAACACACCAGATTGGAGGAATGATCTGTGTTTGGGCAGACACGCTTGGTAATTTCACCATTAAAATGTCTAAAACCATACAGATCAGTCACAGGTCAATGAGAGACATCAGGAAGGTAGCCAAGTGCACAAAACCTTAAGAGATATATGTAGGCCTTGGACCACACCAGGTTCCTCTACTAGCCACTCGATTTTAGGACATCACTTTGCTTTTCTGAGCTTTAGTTTATCTCACTTTAAAATGAGGCAAATCATGATTTCAAAGGGTTATTATAAGTCTAACAACTCCCATGTTTCAGAACATGGTAGCCACTCCACACAGGTTTGTTTCTGTCTTTCCTGACAAAAGGCTTTTCCCCCCTTACACATTTCAATGTAACTGTCATTTAAAACTGTTGATTTCCATCTCTTTTGAGGACTTTGTAGCTGAATAGTGGAATTACAGGCTGCTCAAGAGTGTGAGGCAATTTCCTCATGATGCATCTCAGAGGGCCTAAAGGAAACGAAACACCTACACCATTGCTCGACACTGGAAAATTCTCCAGGGTGGCCGACCCCTTTTGGAGGAGAGGAGCCAGAACTTTGGGGGATTGCTCTAATCCACGTGGGTGGAGAGCTCTTTCTTTTAGAGCTTTTGTAGTTTCTGGACTCACTGAGCCTCCTGCCTATACAAGGATAATTCCTTCTGCCTTTGAAATGATCTCTTCCCCTCACCTCACCTGGCAGCCTTCACTTATTACCGACCCAGTGCTCAAGGCTGGGAGCCCAGACACTGAAGCTGGACTGTCTGGGCTCAAAATACAGCTCTGTCACTCTTACGTGTGAGGCCTGGAGCAAGTTTCTTAATTTCTCTCTGCCTTGGTTTCTCTGTCTGGAAAATGGGAATTGTAGTATTACCTACATCAAAGAGCTGTTACAAGAGTTAACATTCATAAAGCACTTGGCACACAGTGTAGTGTGCAAGGAGCCACAAAGAAATTGTACAGTGTCTGAATCCTGCCTCCTCCTTTCCCAGCCAGTTGACTTTGGATAACATACAAGTATGTACAAAGGGGGACCCAAAAAAGTGGAATTTATATATAAAAAAATGTCTATTTTACATGTTTAAACTTCAGTCCCCATCAAAGTACTCTCCATTTGATGCAATACACCTATCAAGACACTTTTTCTACTGCTCGAAACAGTTTTAGAACTTCTCAGTTTTGATGCATTTTAGTGCTCCTGCCATTTTTTGGTTTCACCTCTTCCACATTGACAAAAACATTTCCCTTTGAGGACCTTTATCATCTGAGGAAACAAATGTGTTCCTTGGGGCAAAATTGGATGAATAGGGAGGGTGGGGCACACGAGGGTCATGTTGTTCTTGGTCAAAAACTGCTAAACATTGAGTGGGGTGTGGGCAGGTGCATTGTCATGCCGCATGTTGTTTGTGTAACTCACCCATCATGAAATGGGCAAATAAGTTGAATCTCCTAGAAAAATTCATTGAAGCCAAATGCAGCCTCTTACAATACCAGCTGGTACACAGATACCTATAGGTTCCTAGAACACTCACCTAGTGGGGGGAGCCTGTACCATAAGGGGCCTGCCCTCCCGAAGATAATTACAATTTGGGGGGGGGTCCCCCTCTCATATTACAACCTCAGCTCGCTCATTTGTAAAATGGGTATGAAAATATCTATTTCATGAGCTTGCTGGGAAGGTCAAGTGGGATAATGTATGTCATGATTATAGGTATTCAATAAGTGATGGCAACTGTGGTATGGTTCGCGAAAAAAAAATAGGAATAAACACGCAGTAAGTATAAGGTGACCAGATGTCCCGCTTTTGGTGGGACAGTCCTGATTTTTAACAATTTGTCCTGCATCCCACGGCGTTTTAAAAAGTCCCAATTTTTGGAAAGAATGCACGACAAGCTAGGGAACGGCGGGAGATAGACCAAATTTTTAATCAAGAACACCACCACCCCCACCCCCCCAGTCAGTGGTGTCCCGCTTTACCAATGTTAAAATCTGGTCACCTTAAAAGTACCCAGTGCTCAAAGACAAAGAGGCTGGTGATTAAAAGAGAAGACTCTGGGAGGTCCAGATAGCTCAGCAGGGTGAGCGCTCACCTTGCAACTGAGAGGTCCTGGAATCAAGTCCCAGCCCAGCCCGTGCAAACCCTTGTGCTGAAATGGGGTGCACCTCCCATGTGGAAGGCCCCCAGTTTGGTTCCTACCCCATGCAGCCCCACATCCACCTGTGTGGAATGAAACTATGTTGCAATTAATCATGTACGACTGTGGAGACTTCTCTGAACACTCCTCCCTTCCCTCTGTCTCTCTCTCTCTCAAACAATAAAATAAATCTTAAAAATATACACACCCATACACATAAATATAAATATATTTATGTGCACACATATACATACACAGCCTGCCTCTGTTGGGGATGACTCAGGCCAAGCGGGAGGATGGGGGAGGAGAGGGGACACTGTTTTTCTGGGAGACCAGAGCAGGCAGAGGCAGGGGCAGCAGGTCTGGAGCCGGCAGGCAGCATGTAAAAGTTTGGAAATCTGTCCTGAGAAACAAGAGAGTGTTTTCAGCTGTGGCCAGTTTCAGCTGCACCCTGTGTACTAGGCCGAGAAGAAACCCAAACACAGCCATAAATAGTACACCCCAGAATTCTCGCCACAACAGGCCACTGTGCTCCCTGTTCGGCTGTGACTGCTGAAGCACTTCATGTGAACATGGCTGAATCTTGTCACTGTTCACGATGTCAGTCATGGCCCATTCGAACAAGGTGCCTTGGGTGTGACTGGAGATGTCAGAACCGTCAGCTGGTCAGCCACCTTGGAGTTTCAACAAAGGGCCTTGCCCCAGGGACCAGCATTCCAGGACTGGGAGCAGGCCTTCCTAAAGCCACTGCTTGAAGGGGCTCATTCTCATTCCATGAGTATGCCCCAGCTTGTCACAGAATATGTCTTTATAGCTATCCCTTCTCTAACTTAAAAAAAAACAGAACTATCAAAGCTGAAAGAGACGTTTACAGGTCATCTAGTCTAATAGATGAGGACATTTGATTCCAGAGTGGAAGGTGATGCTCCTGAGGTTATAGAGAGAAAACCTGAACCGAGAATCTGGGCCTTCTGCTCCTTGGTGCAAAGCACAGCACGTCAAATGCTGCACTTCTGAGCCTTCCCAGCGCAATAAGAAAACGTGTGCCAGCCTCCGCCACTGCGGACGCGACTGTGGGAGAGACGGGAAGGGGCCTGCGCTTGATGCTTTTCCCTTTCCTCCAACATCGTTCCCTCCACTTCAGTGTTTCTCACCTGTCAGCGTGAACTAGTCCTGTGTGCTCAGATCTCGTTCCTTGGAAGCAGCTCCTTGGATTTTCTCAGTTGCTGCTGCTTGCCTCTTCAGGGCTTGCCCTGTGTGCCGCCTCTTGAACTCTGGAAAGGCCCCAGGACCTGGAGGATGCCTCACTCAGCCCCTACTGGGTGCGCTTCCCCAGATGACACATTGCCCCCCGCCCCCATATCCCCACCCCCACGCATCCTTCCTCATCTGTTGGATGTACATGAGAAAGAGGAAAGAATGTTAACTAGTCACCTGATAACATGCTGGGTTGTCCGACCACATTTCATCTTTAATTTGTGAGGTAAATAGATATGTTATTATCTCCTTTTACAAATGAGAAATCCGAAGTTTAGAAAGACAAATCATGTGCTCAACGCCACACAGCCAGAAAGTGAGCGTTGGGACATGAGCTTAGATTTGTCTGAAGATCCAAAGTATAAGCTCTTTCAGGTACAACAGGCTAGAGAAGGTGAGATCGGTGTATGTGCACACGTGTGTACACACACACTTGGAGTGCTTTCTAAACTGTGGTGTGCCACGCATCAGTGAAGGGTGATAAGGATAACAATTAGCCACCCAGGTCAGGCCAAGAATAAAATGGCCCCCAACACGCCAATAGTAGCCCCTGGGGAAACCTGCCTTCCGCAAGGAAGCCTGGGAATCACAGCCATTACTCAAAGAATCTCCTTACCATCTACTTAGGGATGAAAATCTGTCAGCTCTTCCGGGAGATCTCCAGTGTCATTGGAGGGCTGCTGCAGGCAGGGCTGGCTGCATACTTTTGGGACCTAGGCAAAGTGAAAATGAGGGGCCCTGGTCCAGGCCAGGGAAGGCTCCCCTTTCCACAGGCCTGATGCCTCAACTCATGGCTAACTGATAACCCCTGGGTTTCCAGCTTCCCAGTTGCCTAAGCACCCCATGGCAGTAGGGAATGGGGGGTTTGGGGAGCCACTGCATTGCCCCACCCAAAACACCACGGGCTCATTACTTAGCCTGGCTCTCCCCACACCTGTGCTTCTCCCTGCATTTCCTCTGCTCCCATGTAACCCTGTCACTACCAGGCGTGCATGGTCGGCAATGGGAACGTGGAGAAGGCCACCTGGAGGCAAGAAACAGATAGCTCAGAACCAGCCCTAGAAAAGGCAGCAGCAAGACACCAGGCACACCCCATTGTTTCATCAGCCTTTGTGTACAAAGCTCGGATTCAAAGATAAAATTCAGAATTTCAAGATAGCAGGTTGGGCCTTCACTGGCGTGGGGCCCTGGGTGACTACACAGGTGACACACCCATGAAGTGGCCCTCAGTGCAGGTACTTAACAAAATTTTACTAGTCCCCAGTAAATGAAAAGATGTGAGTTTTTAACAAAGCTAGATGTAGACAATTTAAATGATTTCCCTTTATTCTGATCCCATGGTAACCTTGTGTATGTGTGTGTTAAAATCTCCTTTTTGTTGCGACCTAATAAGGTAAATGTTGAGTAGTTTTTTCCTTTAAGGCCCTTACATGACAAAATAAAAAGCTGACAATTATTTGCTGGTCTCCAAAACATTTGCAGGTTTTATTGGCCCACAGTTTGGGAGCTCCCGAGGTAGGCGTTCCTGCTTGTGGAAATAGAGCCTCTTCCAAGCCACCAGCATCTGAGCCTCCACCCCACATAGAGTTAGCACTTGGTGTATACTTCAGTATGTTCCAGGTACATCTTTGCCTTTGTGAAGTCTAACGCCTGGTGGAGTCTATTAGGAGAGGCAACACAGAATAAGGGCATCAAAATAGAAATTCAAAGTGTGCAACTTCCCAGTTTCCTAGGATCCTAGAGAGTGAAGTGCCCAATGTCCGTCATTTCTCCTAATCTCCCTATCACCCAGAGCCCCTGAGAAGTAAAGTGGAAGGGTGATCAAATACCCAGGACAGAACTTAGGTCCTGGCATAATTATTAATAATTGGTAATTAAGTGGCTAGGACTCAAAGGGAGTTCATTGGGATAATAAACTATGGCCACCCTAATTAAACAGCCCTTCATTAATCCTGAGGTAGAAAGCCCATGGAGGCCAATTGAAGTGTTGCGGCTATCCTGCCAGAAGCCTGGGTTGGGTGTCAACCTGGAGCCTGGAGGATCCCCTGAGGGTCTAGGTTTTGAAGACCTAATGGTGGGTGAATCTGTATGACTCCCAGTCCAATGGCTTCCACCATTGCCTTGTCTTCTAGGAGCATTAAGTTGAAGGCCAAGCCACTTTCTGTCCTTTAATGAGGGAAAACAGTTGAACACAATGGTCCACTGACCTCTGGAAATCGACAACATGCAGCACCTTTTAAGGATTGTCACCTGAATGATTTTATTTTAGATGTGGAATTAAACATAAAGCAGACAGCTGATTGCTGTGAAATAAGTCCACATGTGTAAAACCGAGCATTTAAGTGTCTTCTCATCTACAGAACCCAAGGCGCTTTCCCTAGAAAAGACTGGTTGATAGTCTGGGCTTTGGGTTGCGAGGAAAGGAAGAGGAGGAAAGAGAGGAAGAAAGAGAAATAACAAGTCAGGTAGGTGGACAGTTTTGAAATGCACAAAGTCTGTGCCATTTAATGGGGATTAGTTATTTCTTTTCTTTTCATTCCACATATTTGAGCTATGGAAAGAAATCTTTGCTAGGCCTACTTCAGAGTCTCAGGTTTAAGAAGCCAATCGTTGGCCTGGGTAAAGAGTTACATAAATCACACTTTCAAGGCCTTCAGACAAAGAACAACTTGGGGCAAGCTGGAGAGTTTGCAGGGCATTTTGGTGACATTTCTGGGTGCCCTTTGTTTCCCCCTTTCAAGAAAAGCCCTTTCTTCCCTTGCTGTCTCACATAACAGCGTGGAATTCATGCTCACCACCCCACCCCCAAATGCATTTGAGTTTCCTGGGTTTGCTAAGAGTCAGGGCATGAAGCGTTTTTCCATGGTAGAAGAGTTCTGGCATTCCAAAGCAGAACTAATGTGGGATTTGGGAAGGCTGCCGTATTTGTGCACTTAATTAGGGCTCCCCAAAGGCAGCTGATCCATCCGTGTCATAGGAAACCGACGCCGAGGCCAGGGAAGGCTGAGACTGTGTGAGCACTGGGGCTGGAGGGCCGTGCACATGGACTCCACACCTGTTCCCCGCTGACTAGAATCAGGATTCAAAGGACATGAAGTTGGGGGCTTTCTGGCAATGCTCGTTTGGATGCCAGGCCCAGTTTCATCATTCGATGTGTCCCCAGTGTTTCATTCAAGTCCCAGAACACTTGGAGACACAGGACGAGAGGAAGGTTCCCTTTGGGTCTGTGAAATTAAGATCTTGGTTCTGATAAGATCTTTGAAGCTGACAAAATTGCAGTGGAAAAAGTACTGGAGTCCAGCAAGCCTATGCTGAGTCTGCCACTATTAGGAGATGGAAGATCTTGGAGAAGTTGCTTAGTTGTTTCTGGGCTTGAGCTTTCTCCTCTGTAAAAGGGCATTCTAACACCTGTTCCATGGCTTCATTATAATAACAACAGCTCACATTTGTTGAGCAATGACTTTGTGTGCAGGGACTGTTCTAAGAGCATGAACTGCATTAACTCTTCAATCCTATGGCCACTATGAGGTAGATTCTCTGTCAGAGGTTGTCAAACTATTCCCTGTGGGCCAGTTCTTGCCCACTGCCTGTTTTTGCAAATAATGTCTAATTGGAAAACAGTCGTACTCATTTGTTCATGTATCCTCACTCTATGACTGCTTTCATTCTACAACTGCAGGGTTGAGGAGTTGTAACAGAAGGTGTGTGTCTCACAAACCCTAAAATACTCACTATCTGGTCCTTTACAGGAAAGAATCACTACCCCCTGCTTTAAATTATCCCAACTTAAAGATAAGGAAAATAAGCCATAGACATTTTAAGTGACTGAGGCCTTGCTGCTGGTAACAGAATTAGGATCAGAACCCAGTAGCTTGACTCCATAATGAGTGCTCTTCGCCAGTACCTCATGGATAATGTATATAAAGAGCCTACCGTGGTGTCTGGCACATAGGAGGTGCTTAGCACATGTTTCATTAGCAATCCTTTGTACTCCTCCATGATGCTACTTTTCCTTCCTCCTCCCTTCCCCAGTTCCTATCAATTCCAACTGCCCTTTCCTTCTCTTCTGTCGATTATATTTTCAGTTCAGCGGACTCTGGGCAATCTTATAGCTATTATCTCAATTCATCAAACAGCTCTATGAGGTTGGTATCATCATCTTTATTTAAGGATGAGAAACCACTCCTGACCTCTGAGCTCCCAGGAATCTATACTCCGTTTGGGAACCCTCAGAGGAACTGTTGCTGGGACTTTTGGAACATCTGTTTTATGCTGAAAATTAACATTAAATGAAAAAAAAAATCTCAGTGGTTGCTAGAGGAAGGATTACAGCTCAATTGGGAGAGAAAAACCAAAGTATTAGAGCAACAGCAAGCATTTTTAAAGTTACTTAGCACAGATTCTAAGTGAATGGAAATTCAGACAAGAGAATGGGCCCAGAGGTATGAGGTGTGTGGACAACTTCTTGGAGACAGCCCAGTGTAAGCTGGGCCTTGGACAAGTCGCAGGATTTAGAAAGAAAGCTTTGGATTTGGGCATTATGGAGTGAAGAAAGGAACCACAGAGAGAAGACATAGATGGAAATGCCTCAAAGGGACAGACCCAGCAAATCCCGAAGAACTGTGCGAAATAAGAATGGGCATAGAATAGGGACAGATGGTGCATGACTTTGAGGGCCCGAGAGAGGGGGTCTGGGATTTAGAATAATAATCGTGATCAATATGATAATACATAAGTGCAGAATTGCCAGCGGTTCCATGATGTAGATATCATCCTATTCTGCACGTGAGAACATGGTAGCTTAGATTGCAGCCCTCAAATATTAATGGAAAAATTAGAAATACCAGTATTCCATCCACATGCTTACTTCAATTGCGCAGGGCTTTGGTGTTGCTACTGTCTTCTGTGGACACATGCTATGGTTGGGATTTTATAGTGTGCCCATACAATGTAAGTTAGGTTCTACCTGTAAAATCGTTCCTGCTTGTTCTGATGCTGTTACCCACTATCATTTCATCATGGACTCAGAGTGGGATCAGAGGCTCTATCTGAGCCAGTCTGATAGCTCCCACCACTGGCAGTGGGGAACTAGGGAAAGCTTTTGAGCAGGGGATGCCATCATGAAAGAAGTTATTCTACAAACAGAATCAGGCAGGATGAGAGCCGGGCAAGACAGGAAATAGAAGATAGTATGAACCCAGAAGTGTTATACGTAGTTGTAAGGCCACCTGGATTGAGCCACAGGAGCCTGGGCGCATGAAAAGGACACAGCAAGAAGAGAAGGGCACATGCATTGAGTCAGAGTCTCAACCAGCACTGCTCAGACCATACTGCTAGACAACCATGCTTGAGGAATTGTCAGGTTTGCGGTCTGAAGTTTTAGGTTCAAGTCCTACCTCTGCTGCTAAAAATGTGTTGTGTGAAAAAGGAGAAAGGCAATAATTATATGCTGAATGAGTTATACAGCATCTCACTGTGTCTTCCCATCAACTCTGGGAGGTGGTAATAATGAGAACTATAGATAACACATAAATACTTTTGTGTCAGCACTTTCTATATTTTCTTCTAGCTGTTTTCTATATAGTAAATCATTTAATCTTCATAGAAGCCCCATGAGATAGGGGGCATTGTTATCCTCTTTGGAAAAATGGGGAAACTGAGAACAAAGAGGTTAAGTAACATGGCTGTGGTCATACCACTGGTAAACAGACACTAAGCTTTGGACCCAGGCAGTGTGGCCCCTGAGCCCACGTTGTTAGTCACTTTCACACTGCCTCTAAGGTAAGTTTCACCGAGGAGCATGCTGGGGTTAAAGTTATCCCATCCCACCCCTTCGCCTGTACGTGGACACCCCCACCTCTACACCCGGGGGTCAGGGGCGTCTCTCTGAGAAGGCTCCTTGCCACAGTTCAGTATGGCTCACAGCCTGTCTAGCACCTTTCGCTGCAGCCCCCCACCCCACCTCTGATCCTGGCTGCCTGGCCCCTCCTAGCCCCCTTGGGTCTATCTTCCTACCCCAGTAGGACTGGTGCCCAGTACCACTCCTCCGGCTAGCTTCCCTTCCCTGAATACTTTGCAATTACCCTTGAGGCATTTTTACTTTTTTTGTTCAAGGTGACATTCCAACTCAGCACCCAGGATCCTCCCCCTACCCCCTCCCCCACCCCAGCCCCCACCAGCCCACATGAGTGGCATTCCCAGATTTGTACTGGCTCCTCAGAACAGGACTGGACAGCTTATTCAGCCACCTTCCCCAGGGCTGGGCCCTGGCAGCTTTACCAGTCCCACCTGTTCCTGGTAGCTGCCAGTCCAACCAGATGAGGCTATTCTGGGGAGCAAAAAAAAAAAGACAGTTCTTTACCCTAGTTAAGTCCTTTTTAGCAAAAAAAAATCAAAGGTGCCTCTTGAAAATGTTCTCTCAAATACTGCACAGGATGCTATAGCAGTTAGGGGCCTGGTCTCAGAAATCGGAAAGATATGGGTTCAAAATCCATTCTGCCACTTGCTAGCTGTGTCATCCTCAGACAATTGCTCAGTCTCACTTGTTCGTTTGCAAAGTGGAGCTAAAAGGCGGCCTATCTTGTTTGGTAGTTCTGAGAATTCAGTGAAATGCTGTATGCGAGCACCGGTCACACACCTGGTCAGCAGTATAGTACGTATCATTATGTAAAGTAGCATTCCAGACTTCTTAGAGATATTTCATTCAGTTAGTTACTCAACAAACATTTATTAAGAAGCTACTATTTGCTAGACCCGTGCCGGAAGCAACATACAGGATGTATGGTTCTAAAAAAAAGCAATGTGTGTTTATTACTTACTATAGTTCAGACACATTCTAGGGACATTATTTTGTTTGATCTTGATAAGAGCTTTACAGGCAGACATATAATTGTCATGTTAATAAAGCCTTCATCTGAACCTCAGATGAAGAAACTGAGGTTCAGAGACATTAATTCCTCAAAGACATGGCCAGTGGCTGAGTATGGCACCAAATACTCTTAAATAAACCAAGATATTCTGAGATCAAGTCCCCACTATGAGACATCCATGTTTTACCCCCATATTCATGCAACAGCATGCCTTTGTCTAGGTACCTTTCTGATTAAAGGGGAGTTCACAGAAAAGTGTTGTTGATTTCATCCTTATATGTGCAAATCTCCGAGAGAGGTGGGCAGTCCATGAGGCCTGGGGGGCTGTCTTCTGATGATTGGGGATTTCATCATCATTTAGGATGACTTCTCTCATTGTGTGGAACTGAAAATAGAGAGGGAGAGGGCGGCAGGTAAGGAGCTCCTTCTAGACTCACCCCCGGCATACTTTGCAAGTTATTTTTGCATTGTTTTTAAAACAAGTCTCTGTCATGAGCATTCCTTTTGGATTTGTGCCTTCTGCCTCCAGTCACTGACAGCCGAGTATGTCAAGGGAAGAAAGGTCCTTCAGTTAGTTGAGGTTTTAATTCTGTTTCTACTTTGGTGGTTTGAAACTAATTACAGACTCTGGGTTGTGCCTACATGTACAAGATGAAATGAGAGTTTGAGCCAATTACTTTAATAACAAAGAGAGGGAAATCCACTTTTCTTTCCATTATCTAAAGATTTCAGGCATATGGAAGTTTTCTTTTATATATATATATATAATTGAATTATATGAAAAATTGGCCTCAAGCCTTCATTTCACTTTGCTGGTCTAGAAACACTCTCACATTTTGTTTCAGAAAGGAGATGATATGTCTTAGACTGCTTCTACGGGACTATGGGGTCTTGTTGGAACAATTGCAGGCTAAGAGATTTGGGTATTGTTACAATAGAATATGTGTGGGTGCTTGGGGGAGGATGGTGTATTATGCATTTCATTTCAATTTTTAAAAAGGCTGGGGTACCTAGAAAAAAATGTGAGATGAAAAGTTTCCATTCATCTCATTTATTGACTCATTTATTTAGTCTTTACCATGCATGGCCTACAAGGCCCGCCCAGCCTGTCTCCTACTCCCTTTCTGAATTTATCTCCTGCCCTTCTGTCTCTCACCCATCTACCGTGTCTACTCAGGCCTCTTTACTCTCTTTGCACATACTAAACACACTCTCATTTCAGGGCTTCCATTCAACATGGAATCCTCTTCCCTTAGATTTTTACATAGTCCACACCCTTAATTCCTTCAGAGCTCTGCTCCAATATCATTTTATCAGAGAGATGCTGTTCCTGGACACCCTATACAAGCTTGCTCAACTCCTACCAATATTCATCCCCCTTACACAACTTGATTTTTCCCCCTAGTAATTATCAGCTCCTGACATAATATACATATACATATATTATTTTAATAAGCTTTATTTTTTAGAACAGTTCTTTATTTACAAAAGAAGTGTGAAGATATACAAAGAGTTTTGGTAAACCCATTGCCCAGTTTTCCTTATATTAATATCTTACATTAATGAGGTACATTTGTTACAACTGATAAACCAACATTGATGCATTATTTAAAAGCTAAAGTTCATATTTTATTCAAATTTCTTTGGTGTTTACCTACCATCCTTTATTTGTTCCAGGATCCCATTTAGGATTTTAGATTACATTTAGTCATTGTATCTCTTTAGACTCCTCTGGTTTTTGATGACCTTGACAATTTTGAGGAGTACTGGCCGGATATTTTATAGAATGTTCCTCACTTGGGATTTGACTGATATTTTTCTCATGATGGAGAATGGAGTTAAAGTTTTGACGGAGCAAGACCACAGAGATAAAGTACCATTCCATCATATCAAGGGTACATCTTATCAAAACAGCTTATCACTGTTGATGTTGACCTTGATCACTTAGTTGAGGCATATTTGTCAAGTTTCTCCACTGCAAAATTACTCAGTTTTTCCACTTTCCATACTGTACTCTTTGGAAGTAAGTCACTATGTGCAGCCCACACTTAAAGACTGGAAATTATGCTTCACTTCCTTGGGGTTGGAATAGCTATATCAATTTGGAATTCTTCTGCAAGGGAGATTCATTTCTTCTCATTTATTTATTTATTCAATTAATCATTTCTTTGTAACAGTATGGACTAATAGATATTTATGTTATATTTTGAGTTATAACCCATAATTGTATTTTGTTGCTACTTTGTTGCAATTTTGATCATTGGGAGCTCCTCAGGATGCTCCTTTATCTCTCTGACATGACCCTATAATTGTGTTTTCTTTAATTTCTTACTTTCTGGCACTATAAGATATTCCAGGCTCATCTTGTGTGTTTCCTGCCTCAGCCCCAGAATCAGCCCCTTCTCCAAGGAGCGAGCCCTGATTCTTTTTTTTGGAGAATGGCATTAGAAACAAAGATCTGGGTACTAAGTATGTTCATTGCTCCTGAGCTGATGTTGCTTCTAGGCCTTCCCAGGTGACAGTGCAAGGAAATAATATGTGTGTATACTAATCTGGATGTATACCCATAGCTGAAAATTTTTCTATATGTAATAATCAGTGTTCCTTTGTATAGCTGTACCAGTTTGTTTATTCATTCACCTACTGACAGACATCCTGGTTGCCTCCAGTTTTTTGGTGATTATGAATAAACATTCATGTGCAGGGTTTTGTGCAGACATAAATTTTCAAGCCAGTTGGGTGAAAACCTAGGAACACAATTCCTGGGTTGTATGGTAAGACCATGCTTAAGTTTGTATAAACCTCCAAACTGTCTTCCAAAGTAGCTATACTATTTTGTATTTCCACAAGTAAAGAATGAGAGTTCCTATTGCTCCACATCCTTGTCAGCATTTGGATTTTGGCCATTTTAATAGGTATGTAGTAGTATCTCATTGCTGTTTAAATTTGCAGTTCCCTAATTGCAGATGGTGTTTCACATCTTTTCCTATGCTTATTTGCTGTCTGTATATCTTCTTTAGTGAAGTATATGTTAGATTCGATTTGAGTTACTAACACAATATTCAGGATTTTGCATCTTTATTCATGAGATTTATTGTTTTATGGATTTCCTTTCCTGTTGTTAACTGGTTTTGGTATTAGAGAATGATGGCTTCAGAATGAGTTAGGATGACTTTTCTCTACTGTTTTTCTGCAGGAGATAGTGAAGAACTGATATCATTTCTTTCTTAAATGTTTGGTAGAACTTACTAGTAAAATCATCTGGGTATGGTGATTTATTTTGTTGGAAAGTCATGGGTTAATGATTCAATTTCTTTAATAGATGTAGTTCTATTCAGATCATCTGTTTCTCCTTGTGTCAATTTTAGTAGTTTCATTTTTCAAGGAAATAGACTATTTTGCCTAAGTTATAAAATTTGCGGGCACAGACTTACTCATAGGATTTTTAAAAATTATCTGACTAATGTCTTATAGGATCAGTAATGACAACCTGCCTCTAATTTCCGATATTAGTAATTTGTATCTTCTCTCCTTTTATCTTGGTTAGCTTGGCTAAAAGGATTATTCATTTTATTAATCTTTTCAAAGAACTAGCTTTTGGTTTCACTGATTTTTCTCTATCATTTTCCTATGTTCAATTTCATTGGTTTCTGCTTTTTATTGCTTCGTTTCTTCTTACTGCTTCTTCTTTCCTTCCTCTGCTTGCTTTAGGCTTAAATTGTTTCTCTGTTTTAGGGCTTCCCTAAAAACT
The DNA here is from genome assembly GCA_004027555.1 of Craseonycteris thonglongyai. Classification (NCBI taxonomy): domain Eukaryota; kingdom Metazoa; phylum Chordata; class Mammalia; order Chiroptera; family Craseonycteridae; genus Craseonycteris; species Craseonycteris thonglongyai. Next base: position 115,525 of record PVKE010000197.1, read on the forward strand.
CCTTAGCTGTAATCCCCTATGAGGAATGGCCAAGAAATTCACAGAATGAAGGGAAAGAAAGGTAAAAAACAAAAAGCTTTTTTTTTCCTTTTCAATATATTCACCCTTAACTCTAAAACACTTTTCAGATCTTTCTTTTTTTTTTTTAAGATTTATTTTATTGTTTTTGACAGAGACAGAGAGAGACAAAGAGAAGGGGTAGAGCCCAGAGCAGTCTCCAAAGTTGTACATCATCAATTTTCAACATGGTTTCCTTCTACACAGGTGGGCAGAGCTTGCTCAGGGCAGGAACTAGCCTGGAGGCCTCCCACATGGGAGGCGCACCCTCTCAAGCCAGGGGCCAGATTTGGGGGGGTGAGAAACAAACTGGGGGCCTCCCTCATGGGAAGCACACCCCAGTTCAGCATATGGGTCTGCACAAGCCAGGTCCAGGATTCAATCCTTGGTCCCTGGGGCTGCAAAGTGAGTGCTTAACCCACTAAGCCATCCTGGCTTCCCCAGCTTTTCAGATCTTTCAATAAGCTTATTTATACCCAGAAAGAAAAAAAAAAAAAGTCTTGCTTTTGCCATCAAATTGTAGCGTTAACCTCTTTGTCATCTGTATATTTCTTCCCTTGAAGTTGTTTTTCATATTTGGGAATAAATAATAATCAGATGGAGACAGGCCTGGACTGTAGGGAGGGTGGTTTAACATTTGGAAGCCACAGTAATGAGTAGCCAACACAACACTGCTCTTGGGCATGGGCGTGTTATTGTGCAAAAGCAGCAGCCCTTTGGTTCATTTTTCTTTTCTCCTTCACAGATTCTTTTAAGTGTTTCAGCAGACTGGAATAGTACTCTTCAATTATTGTGACACCCTCCTCCTTATAATCCATCAGCAGGATACCCTCCATATCCCCCCAAAAATGTAACCATGATGTTTTCAGCAGATTGCAACACCTTGAACTTAGGGGGTGGCATGCTCTTTTCATGCCTCTGCATGGACTCCTGCTTTGACTCAGGTTCGTAATGATGAACCCAAGTTTTATCTCCAGTGACAATCCAGTTTAAATTTCATCTTTGTTGTTGCTGCAGACGTCCAAAAACTGTTGTGACTGCTAGACGGTTGTTTTTGAAGTGGTATGAGCATCTCAGTACCCATCTTGCACTGACTTTTGGCATCCTTTGATATTGATGGAGCATATTCAAAATGGCTGTAGGTGATACTCAACCATGTCTGCAAGCTGTTTTTTATTCAGTCTGGCATCTTCCACTACAGGTTTTCAACTTTTTTGACAGGGTCTAAGAAAGTGGCTTCAACAGGTCGTCCCAGACAGAGGTCATCTTCAGTTGGCTCTACCTTGCTTGAAAAGTCTATGCCATTTGTAAACCATGGATTTTTCAGGGCAACTGTCCCTGTAAACCACTAACATCTTTTCCAAAATGGTTTGAAGTGTTTTCCCTTGTTTTATGGGGAGCTTAATGATGGCGCAAAATTCCATCTTATCCATACTTGGGGTTTTCTTCACATCTGACGTACTTCTTTGGTGATGTCTGAAAGAACGCGGATGCAAGAAGACTGAATTTTGGCACATATACTAAGTCACAAAATCAAACTGTGTGCACTAGTGCTCCCTCCTTTCTGATTACACCTCGTTTCAGGATTTTCTTGACCACCCCTCTTATTATTCTGAAACCCTGTTGTTGTGATTTTAAGGTATGGGGAGGGGGAAGGAACTCTAATCTTTTGATTAAATCTTAGCTTTCAGTGGGTCTATGTCCTTGGGCTGTGACCTTCACAAATGTTTCTTACCCTTTTTCTTCCCGCTTTGGTGAGACAGGAAGTATAGGCAGGGCTAGAATTGGAGAGATGTCCTCCCTCTGGTTGGGATATGGCCACCCACATAGAGCCTTTTCCTGAAGCATAGGCCTTTATTACAGAGAACTCTGTAGCATACTGTACCATGTATACTCTTCCTCCCCCTGCTAGAGCCGAGAGGGGGTCATGCTGGCCTCTTTGAGCACCTGGTAAGGTTCCTGGAATTAAAACCCATGGAAATGTTAGTCCACACTCAGCCCCCAGCACTTCATCAAAATGACCACGTAAGTATCCCCAGAGGTGTGTGGCTCCACCTACTCTAGGTAAGGAATTCTCAGCTGTGGCTGATTCCTGTCTCTCCAGGTCTCAGGGTGGTGGTTTGCCCTGTAACCCCAGTTCTCCAAAACAAAATCCAAGGAAGATCAATAATTTACAGTTTGTTGGCTTTTTCTGATTGTAAGAATGGGAGTAAGGACTTCTATACTTTTTACATGTTGGAGCTGTAACTGGAAGTTTCTCTATATTTCTTAATGTATTTCCTGATTCTGTTTAAGTCACTGATATAGCTTCAGTAGCTAGAATAGTATCTGACTCAGAGTAGGTGCTTAATAAATATTTGTTCAATTAATTAATTAGTCAGTTTATATTCACTAAGCCCATCAGTATACTATGCATTGTGCTTTTCATGCAGATTCAAAGAAAAAGAAAAACCTCGTATGTGTACAGGTTTTACAGTGGCGGGGGGGCGTGTGCTGGCATCCACTTTCATGGGAAATAACAACGAACGATGGCTTAGAGTAAGCTTGTCCAACCTGCAGTCCAGCATTAATTTGTAACCTTCCTGAACACATTATGAGATTATTTTTTTTTTTTTGCAAGGTTTTTTGGGTTTTTTTTTAAGCTCATCAGCTATCATTAGTGTTAGTGTATTTTATGTGTGACCCAAGATAATTCTTCCAATGTGGCCCAGGGAAGCCAAAAGGTTGGACACCCCTGGATTAGAAGGTGGAGGCTATTAAAGCATAGAAGACAGACTTAAACCCGTTTAAAGTAGGAGGGAGGTCAAATATTGCCAGAGGAGGAAACCATCGCTGGAGTTGAGCTTGAATAAATGAGTGGCTGCTTGTCTATATAAGGGAGGGTAGTCCTGGCAGAGAGGAAAGGACAGCCTTGATAAGGTCCATGTTGGACAATGTTCAAAGTGATTTTCTCACCCGCCTCTCATAATGTACAAGGCAGGCACTGGGCAGTCATTTCACGGATCAGAAATGTTCAGTGACTCGACAAAATGTCACCAATGCTGACTGATGGATCAGGGCTGTTCAAGTCCAAAGCCCATTTTCTTTTTGCTACTGGGATGACTAAAGCACGACTCAGAGTCTGGTGGACGAGCCAAACCCATAAACAGAGCTTTATGGTACCCCGTGCTCCCTTTGAATTTGCTTCATTGTTGTTTTTCTCGAAGACTTCGGCCCAAGGAGCTGTGAGCCTAAAATCGGGGCTGCTTTGCAAATGCCCACAAACCACTGGGGGGAGTTTTGTCAAAGAAGTCAGGAAAGCAAACGAAATGTGGGCTTCTGCTCTTTAAAGCTCAGCCCAGTGAGGCGGCCTTCCCGGAATGCTGCAGGCCGCTTCAAAGGCCCATTGTGGAAAAGCCTCCAGATGTGCGTGGAAAGCCTCACGGGGGAGCTTCCCAGTGAAGAGGCCTTTTAAGCTTGAACTGAGACGAAGGAAGTTGATGTGATGAGTCCTACCAGGTGGCCCGCTTGCTGGAGGAGCCCAGACCGTACCATAACCTGAAGAAGGCGGGGGTGGCGAGTAAGGGGAGTTAGCCAGTTCAGATGCCTTTGCCCAACAGTGCATCTTCTTTGATTGCAGAAAGCAGATGGCTTTGTTGCTGGAGTGAGGGGTGGAGGCCATTCACCCTCAATGATTTACCTACCTGTGAATTGTGAGTGATAGCCTGGCCCTGCCTCCAATACATCTTGCGAGGGTTGGGAGGAATTTCAGGATCGGAGAAAGTCGAGGCCCTGAGTGATCTGTGTCAGTGCCTACAATGATGTCGCGAAGTGTGCTGAGAGCCAGCATCATCTGGATTTTTGCTCCGAGGTTATGCCATGAATCTCCCTAGTGCCCTGTCTGTCCTGGGTCCCAAACCCCATTTTCTTCTTGTTAGACACAAGGGAGTCAGAGAGACACTGGTTTCAATCCTGGCTCTCCGATTAACTGTCAGCTTAGACAGAGTAACTTCCACCTGACCGAGCCTCAGTTTCCTCATCTGTACAGTGAGGGCAATCTGGCTGTGAGGGAGGAATAAGTTGCTGAGTTGATGTACACAAAGCACCCAGCCCTGTGCCTGGCACAAAGCCAGGATTCAGCCTATTTTCATCCCCTTCCTCTGATCCAGCCACCTGGGAAGGCAGGAGCTGCCCCGTTTGGCCTTTGAATGTTCCTCTGTAGCTGTTTTTAAATCCTCTCGGCAATGTCCACATGCGCTTTGCTGAGTATTTTGAGATCACAGTGTATTTAGGGGGAAGTCCTTCTGGCCATAGCTAAAATTAGGCCTCCTCTTTGCTCCTCTGTTTACCGTCCCCCTTCCTATTTAACTAATTAGAGGCACTGACATGAAGGAACGCTTGGGAAAAGTTGGGAGAACAGCTGGGAGTTGTTCTGGATCCCAGCAGCTGTTCGCTGTCAGCATGCAGGCATGGGGGACGATGGGCCCGTGCCCCGAGAGTTGGAAGCGTGTCTCAGGAAGATGAAGGGGTGCCCCCGTCTGTGCAGCTGGGCCAACAGAGCAGGCTGCTGACCACACGTCCTGTATCGGACAGAAAACGATGATACTGTTCCGTTTCAGATGATACATGTGGTCAGCCTCTCACTGAGCTAAATTCAAGGTGTCGGTAGGCTGACCATACGTACCATCTGAAACGGGACAGCACCGGTGTTTTCTGTCCCATTTAAAACAGAACATCTGGTCAGCCTAAGGCTGGGGGGTATTGTCATTCTGTCCTCTACCTTCTGCTGAAAGTGGGGGAAGGCAGAGAGAGCAATGGAACAGAGGGGACAAGGAGATGAGGAGAAGAAAGGCTAGTTGGTTAGTTATTCGATTGGTTACTTCCTGTAAACCACTATTATTCCCACCTAGACATCTGCAGTGTTCTCATAACTGGCCTCACGTTCCAGGCTGCTCTTTGTCGCACCGGAACCAGAGAGGGCACAGGAAAACACCAAGTTCGCCCTCTAAAACTCCTACAATGGGTTCCTGCTCTTGAATTTAGGAAAAATTCTAGAACCCCTCACAGGGCCTGGGTGTGCCCTCTTCCTCCACCCCCTATAAATCCAACAGCTGTCCCACTGCCTTTTGTCCAGTTCCTTCATTTTACAGGTCTTTCTCTCCTAGAGACAAATTACCTGAGTTTTATCCCGGTTTCTATACCTTCTAGCTGTGTGACCTTGGACAAGTTGCTTCACTTCTCTGGGCCTCATTTTTTTTATTTGAAAAATGAGGACAATACCAGTAATTACCTCAAAGAACTGATTTGAGGATTAAATGAGTAGTTACTAGATGTTTAGAATAGTGACTGGCATATAACTGCTCAGTAAATTTTATCTATTATTGCCATCATCAGTGTTACTATTTCTTTTCTGTAATGCTGCCCCTCCCCCCACCTAGATCCTTCTCTGCCTTCCATCGTGAGCATAAATTTCCCTCCGTGAGAGTATTCCTCAAGCCCCCCTGTCTAAGCTCCTGTTCCTCACATAATATCCTATAGCTTATTGTACTTCATTTCACAGTATTTAGTATAACGGATCATTATAGATTCTTTTGTGAATATGTGTTTACTATCTCCCCTACAAGGCTCTAAGTTTCTCCAGGGCAGGGACCATGCTAATTTTGTTCACCAGTGACTGCCAGAACCTAAAATCATGATCAGCACATAGTAGATGTTTAATAAATGTCTGTGAAGGGAAGGGGGTGGGAAGAAGAAAGGTAGGAAGGGAAGATGCAGGGAGGGAGAGAAGAGGACAGAGGGAAAGGAAGGATACTGGGAAGAGAGAAAAAATACTTCCAACGCCCACTCTCTTTGGAATCTGTTCTTTCCCACTCCTTAAGAAATCAAGGGCTGCATAGCACTTCCTGCCCCTTGCTTCCTCTCTCTACACTTGCCTTTCACATGCCCCACCCACCCCTTGGGGACCGTGCTCTAGACTTCCCCATCCCCTATGTAGTTGATAGGACAAAGGTGCCTCCTAGTGTATTGCCTATCCCCTAATCCCTTCTTGTTAAACATAATATATATATACAAATATCTGTCCTTTGGAGAAATTGACCTAAACTGTTTTGTAGGATGGAAATTTCAGGTAATGAGTCATAGAGCTGGGCAAGCATTTGGGTGTCACCCATTCGCTGGGGACCTTTTCAAATATATGATGGCAGGATCGGGGGTCAGGAGACTTTTCGTCTGACCTCTTCTTTGCCAGTTCTTTGTCTGCCTCCATGAAGCCATTGCATTGGTTTCTGCCCATGGCCAGTTGTGACACCAGAGCATCTGTGCCCCTGGTGTGTCCCTCTGCTGTGCATTTCATGCAGCCTCTCTGCAGGATGCTGGCTTTGAGCATGAGGACTGAACCCTCTATGACCCACCTCCCAGAGAAGACCTGGGAACTCCTCTCTCATGGCTGGACCACCCAGCGAGGTTGCCTGGAATATTGTTTTATTTTCAGGGAAAAAATATAAAAGGATAAAGGAGGAGGACATGATGCAGTATGATATCTAGAATGTTTTACTAAAGATTACAGTGTTGTTTAACAAATGGGTTTGAAGTGGCCTACTGTGGAGATGCCAATGCCATAGTGGATTAGCAAAATATATCTCAGTTTTAATGACCCTGTAAACTAACATGCTCCCATTCCAAAATAAAAACAGCATCCCAGGTCATAGAGATGTTTGCAGAGTTACATTTATCTAGCAGCTTAGAAGCATGCCAAAACAACATAGATTTCTCTCTCTGAGGAACATGCTGGAATCTTTTGCACATAGATCTTAATCTAGGTTTGCACAACCCTAAAGATAATGCAAAGTCTGTGCCAAAGTATAAGTAGTTTGTGGCCCTAGGCAGGTTCAGCATCTATTGGTTCTCAAAATACCAATCTCAACAGGGTTGTCTTCTCTTCCTGGGAATGGTAGTTCCATAAGGAGGACGTTGGGTTGCCTGAAGTTCAAAGTTGCACTAAGACCCATGCTCTTCACAACTGCAGAGAACTTCCCGGGCTGCCTTGGCTGGAAAAAGCACCCTGTTCATTAACATAGCTGGTTCTCTCAAGGAAAATTTCATGGAGGAGGTGGCATTGCAGCTTGACCATTCAGTCACCCATCCATTCATCCTGCAGATATTTATTGGACGAGCACCATCAGCCTGCTAAGCCCTGCACTTCAGGGTGAACTCTAGATGCAGCCCCTGCCCTCGTGGAGTTGATGATGGTCCAATGGCAAAGACAGACAATAAAGAGATAATCACCCCTCTAACCAATAACCAACACACTGAATCCACAGTGCACAGACGGCTTAAAGGAGAGGTGGTGCAGACACTGTGGGAGTCTGGATGGGATTTGAGATCTGTAAGATGTGACTAGTAATTCCTCCTTTCCAGAGTGGCTAAGCCAGTGGCTTAGGAGGGGTGGAAGGAGTTTGCCCTGGAGGAGAGATTTTACCATCAACATGTTGCCAATGCGTGTGACAATAAAAGCAGATGGACCTTTTAACTGGCTTTATTATTAGATTGTAATTCTCTATAGACAGTGTGCCACCCTCTGCTGCCCACACCCCATGTGAACAACTCCAACCACCCTGCCCTGTGGAACACCACTGAGTGAAATAATGGATCCTACCACCTGGTTTTAAATCTTGGATCAACCACCCTGAATTCTAGGCGGTCTTGGGCAAGTTACTTAACCTCTATTCACCTCTTCCCCCCATGCTCCATGTAAAATAGGGATAATAATAATACCCATCTTTAGGGGTTTCCATGAATATTGATGAGATAAGATGGCATGTACATTTTTAATATGGTGCCAAATACAGAGTACCAAAAATGTTAGCCACCTGAGTGCTTAGTGAGTGCTGGGGATTCTTATGTCCGTCGCTTCCACAAGGGCACAAGTAAGATCTGGTCCCTGAGTAGGAATCTGGTGGGGGTGAGTGAGAGAGTGGGAAATGGAAGGAATTTCCTTCCAGACTCTAATTTAAATGTCCTCCCCATCTCCATTCCAGACTTGACCATCTGCCGAGCACCCCTTGCATTCCCTGTCCACATCCTGCACATACTCACTGCTCAGTGTATCCTCCACCACCCTCTGCACTGCCACGTAAAGTAAGGTGACCAGATGTCCCGCTTTTGGCGGGACAGTCCCAATTTTTAACAATTTGTCCTGTGTCCCGCGGCGTTTTAAAAAAGTCCCGATTTTTGGAAAGAATGCATGACAAGCTAGGGAACAGCGGGAGATAGACCAAGTTTTTAATCAAGAACCCCCTCCCCCCCGGTCAATGGTGTCCCGCTTTACCAATGTTAAAATCTGGTCACCTTAACGTAAAGGCTTACGTGGTTCCCAGATGCCATAGTTTCTTGTTCCAAGATGTCTGCGCATAAGGGTCCTATCCCAGGACCTCATGTCTTCTGTCTTGACACACATGTTCATGCCATCTCCTTCTCATCACCGTAAGGGAACTGGGAGATGCCTCTGTGGAAAGCTGTGAGCCACACACACTGTGTTGGGTGTCCAGAGGTTGCATTTAAACCCCAGGTTTGTTAGAGCTTCTGCTGCTTTAAAAAGAGAAGGGGTGTGGGGGGGAGTGCCTTCACATCTCAGGTGTAAGTGCCAGACCTTACTGTACTTGCAAGTACAAATCCATTTCTTACTGAATAATGGAGCTGAAAACCCACATGACTGGTGATGTAAGCTTTGGCCAGGTCTGTGAGGATGCTTTGCAACATTATTTCTCTTGATGTTCTTTTCTGGAAGCTATTGTGCTCTGAACAGGAGGAGGCCAGGCTGAGGTGCTGCCTCTCCTGATACCTAAGTAAGTCTTTTCAAATGGAAGGGAGTGATCTCTATGCAAACAGCCTCTTCCTACATGGGGTGGATGCCTAAGTGTTGACCTCTGACCCCGGCCCCTGCCAGGCTGAATGGGACAGAGCAGCCAGGTGGTGGCACCTCTGGCTTCCAAGATTACCAGCGCCAAATGGTGCGGCCCCTGCCTGCTCTTAGCCACACTTGTCCTCACTCTACCTGCTCCAACCACACTGGTCTTCTCATTCCCCAAATGTGTCATTTTCCCTTCTGCGGTGTGGTTCTCTCCTCTGCTACATGTGTGTTTTCCCCCATCCTTCACTCATTTAATGTCTGCACATCCTTTGAATGTCAGCTAAACTGTAATGTACAGGATGCACGCCTACATACATGCATACACACATACATGCACACCATACATACCACACATACATGCATACCATGCATGAGACAGTGGAGGCTCAGGAATGCTGAGACCCTCCTTGCCTTAGTGCCCTGAACAGTCTGTGGGGCAGGTGAGAGCCCTTGTCTCTCAGATTCTGACTCCTCCAACAGAGAGCAGAAGGATCTAACGGGACAGCTGTCTGGAGCCACCCGGCCATGATGCTGTGTTGCATGCTTCCAAGCCCAGGGAGCCCAGGAGGGGGCTCTGGACAGGACAACTTCTTATTCTGTCCTTGCCTCTAAGCTGACATTATTTCTTGATTATCTGGCAGAGATGAACTTGACTTCTGCAAATAAATTAGCAAAGCTTTCCTACCCAAGCTACCAAACACAACCTTGTCTGTCTGGCCCTATCGAAACATTCAGTCAAAGAATTTTTGTTCTTTTGGGCTTCCCTCTCCCAGGCACACACTAGGCAGGGGCTGGGCAGGGAAGGGGCACAGGCCTGGAGAAAAGGAGTGGGGGAAGGAAAGAACCTCTCAGGGATCTGAGGACTTGCACAAAAAAAGCTCCAGTCACTCTCCCTCACCCCATCCACATTCCTGGCCCTCTGGGGTAAGGCTTAGGCCACCTTCTTCCCTGAGCCAACATCTGGTCCCCAGTGAATCCCCCAGCCCTCCAGTTTCTCCCTGCCCATCTTAAACTCTTGAGAAGGAAATATCTGAAACCTGGGAGTCAGGACTCCCAAGTTCTAGCCCTAGCTTGGTTTTGTGGTCTCTGAGGTGAGTTCATCCCCTGAGGCATTCTCGGCACCATGGCATTCCACCTTTGAATCCAAGGTGCACAGAGGTAACCAAATTTGAGAGCACTTGTGTTATGCAAAGCGCCATGCTGGGAAGTGATGATTACTGAGCCGCTCATCCTCCCTACAAGGCAGCTGCCACTCCTATTTTACAGAGAAGGAAGAGAAGACTTAGGAAGAGTAAGGAACTTGCTCAAGACCACCAGCTGCTAAAGATGAGGCAGGTTTGAAGCCCAGGTCCTTCTGTCTTCAGAGCTTATGAGCCTTTGCACAGAACTGAGTCCCAAATCTCCAACAGAAAAAGAAATCAAGATGCCTAATTATACAACCAAAAGTAGGTGTCACCCTCTTTCAGTTCTGCATTATGCAGACGATGGAATGCCTGTCTTTCACCCCCCCCCCCCCCCCCCCCCCCCCCCCCCCCCCCCCCCCCCCCCCCCCCCCCCCCCCCCCCCCCCCCCCCCCCCCCCCCCACACACACACACACACACGCCTCTACTCAAGATCTGAGAAGAGGAGGGAAGGCTCACTTTGGGACATCACATACTAGTCTGTAGGAGCCAGAATCTGCCCGGCACCAGGAGCAGAGAAGGACCTGGCATGAGGGAAAGCAGGCGCACTGAGGCTCTGAAGCGTCGGAGCAAACCTACCCCAGCCTTCTAGTTCACAACAAGTAAACTGAAGACCAGAGTGGATACAGAACTTGTCTGAATTCACACCATTTACACATGGAGAAAAGGACTCAGAACCCAGGTCTTATTCCGTACAATCACTCAAATCAAATGAGCCTCCTGTTCCAAAAGGAGAACTTCAAAACCATTCATTGTGTACCCACGTAAAAGCCGCACTGAGTGAGCTATGCTGAAGGTAATGGGCATTGCAAAAAACATTCTCACGGAAACTCCCAGCTGAACACACAAAGAAGTGGGTCTCCAAGGAACTGTGTAAGGATTGTCTGAAAGGATCTATGCTGGTAAGATTACAAAATCATAATATATGAATAAATGAACATATGGAAGAAATCAGCAAAGCCTTCTCCTTCTTCCCATATGTAAACTCGGCCTTCACTTTAAGTCATTAAGCAAACACAGATGCAGCCAAACCAGGCACCAGATGGCAAATGAAAGTTGGAATAAAAGGTAAAAAAAGAAAGAAAGAAAATCTTTCGGTGTTTATTCAAAGATGGGAAAAAAAGCCATGATCCAAAATGCCACTGTTTCCACAGAATGGTCAACCCGGGTCACCAAGGCCCAAAAGTGAGCAAAACAATACAACCAGAAAAGAGCCCTTGAATAATCATGGTTGGGAAGCTATGTCTTCTGTGAATGGAATACAGTCTCAGAAAAGAGTGATGAGTCTGGGATGTGAAAGCAAGGCTAAGTCATAGGCCGGAGAGGGACAGGGAGATTGAAGGAACCGGCTTTTGCTGAGCGTTTACTTATATTTGCCAAGAGTTTTGCATCCTTGGGCTCGTTTCATTCTCAAAACTACCTCATAGGTATTGGCCAATTTTACAAATGAGGAAATTTCATCAATGGGCCAAGAGAGATTAGGCCCCAAGGTCACACCACAGGAATTCCAACCTAGCTATTTCCAGTGCTCCCTGTGCACTGCTCCCGGCTTTGCAGCTCTGATTTCTAATCTTTTATCCTGTTGTTAGACCATGGAATATTTGGCACAGAAAACATGATCACTGAGTATTCGTGTGCCAAGTGCCTGGGAATACCCATGGGTTCCATCTAGGTACCAGACACACAGAAAAGTCACATGGCACCCTCTCTCCTTCTGCTCAAACCCCTGGGCATGGGGAGGAAGGCAGCCAGGTGCTGCCGAGTGGGAAGTCCAGAGCAGACACAGAGGAGAGAACAGAGTGTGCTGAAGAACCTGACTCCATGCGTATTTCACAAAAGTCACTTGTATGGCTCCTGTCCATTTTCTAACGTGTATATGTGAGAGCAGCATCTGTAACGAAAATGCCCAAGGGCGTCCTTACTTTTCAGCAGTCACGAGGGCTCATGTATTGGGGGCAAGAAAAGTCCAATAAGGCTTTCGTTTCAACTAAAAGCTAAAATGAAGATTAAAAATTCACCCTCCCCCAGTTCACTCACAGTATTCATTTGCTTGCAGGTGGAACTGTAGGGTGGAAAGTGCTTTCAAGTTAGATATGTCTCCTAATTCCCTGACTCACTACCCTTGCTGCCAATCAAGCCACAGGACTGCTTTGGTTTTGTTTCCTCTAGAACAGGGTTACCATGCCGTTGGAAGGGCTGTTGTGGGACTTGTTTTCACTTTCCTCCTCCTCTCTCTTTCCACATGGCTAATCTCAACATGGCCGCTTATTTTTTATATTCTTTTCCCATTGTTATTTTCTTCTCAAATCCCAATCCCGGATGAGTCCAGCTTTCTGCCTTACTTATACCCGCTTACAGGCCACTGAACACTAAGCAAATACTACACAAACATAAGGCAGACTTATATCATTACATATTAATTGTCATCAGACAACTTCCCTTAGCCCCCGGTTTCTAGTTGGGTTTGACCAAGGACAGGCACCAGCAGGGGCTGGAGAATGATGGCAGTTTGTTCCCCTGCTCTCTCCTTGCTGAGATGCCACTGTTCAGCTCATCTGTCTACCAGAGATCATAATTCCTGCAGGTGGCGCTCTACCACTTTCTTGCTGGTTGATGGAATCCATCCCCTCCCTCCATTCCTTCAGACCAAGAAGTGGTAATGGCTTCCCACTGCAGTCATGAGGCACTTGTTTATTTTTAAAACCATCTTTTAAACAAACTTTTTTATTAAGTTTTGCTTCAGTTACCCAATATGAGTGTCCATCGGTTTCAGATTGGAACTTAATATATCAGCTCAATTTCTCATTTCCCACAGTGACATATCAAAGCTCCCCAATTCCCAGCCCTGTCTTTCTTCTCACATTCAGACATATGACCTCCCATTTATTCTCAACTACCAACTACCACAAAGAGAAAATAAAAGCTATTAGAAAGACTCTTGCCATCACATCTTCCAACTTCTTTGTATCCAGTGGTGTGCTGAAGCTGGCTTGTGCCTGCTCACAAGAGCTGACCGTGTGCTTCTCTTTCCAGCTCCACTTTCATTGACATCACGTTCTCAGCCTGAAATTGGCCACAGTAGAAGTCTTTACACCACAGAAACTGGCAAATGTTACAACTCAGGCCCTTCCTCTTTTTATTTTCAGCATCAGCTATTAGATATTTATTAGCACACTGCTGCTTATATCGACACAAACCTTTTCTCCTTCACATTTGTTAAAATGGAAGAGATGCCCCACCTATTTTCAGAGGCTCCTCCATCTCCCACTGCCTCGGGCAGCCCCCTCATTCCTCTGTATTTACCTTCTCATTCAATACTGACTCCTTCTCATCGGCACTTAAATAGGCTCTAGGCTTATGCTGTCTAATACAGTAGCCACTAGTCAAATGTAGCTCCTGAGCAACCTGGCATGTAGCTAGTCCAAATCGAAATATGTAAAATACACACCAGATTTCAAAGACTGAGTATGAATAGAAGAATGTGAAGTATGTCATTAATAATTTTTGTGTTGGTTACTTGTTGAAATAATATACAGTAGACGCTCAGTTAACCAGCATCCATGGGGTTTGGCAGATGCTGGATAAATGCCAGTGGACTCTCCCTGAACTGGAGCTCAAGCAACTTGCACTCTCAAGCTCCTGCCAAAACTCTCAAGAGTGCTGGTTGCTTAAATTCCAGTTAACGAAGAGTCTGCTGTATTTTGGATAAGGTTAAATAAAATACTAAAATTAAATTTACCAGTTTCTAGCCACTTTTTAAGTGGCTACTAGGAAATTAAAAATTACTCATATAACTCACATTATTTCTGTTGTAAAGTGCTACCATAAACTTTCCCATCTCAAAAATAAAATCTGTCTACCTACCAGCCCCTTCAGTTATTGCCACTCACACTCATGATTATCATGATTATCTTACCACCACTCACCCATTGCCTCCTTAACCAAGGATGATCGGCCTGCCATTCCCAGAATTCCACCAAAACAGTCACTAGGTTATTGCACAGCACAAATTGCTCTGCAACCCTTACCCTGCTTTGCCCTTAGAAGGATTTTGCATGTGGAGCACTCCCTTCAATGACAACGCTCTTCCACTGAAAACATACTTTCTTGATTTTCCTTTCACTGCACTGAATGTTGCTTCCCAACTTCCTTCACCAGAATTGCTCTTTCCTCTCCCCTGTATGTTGGTGGATTCTGTACATCTCATCCATTTCTAAGGCTTCATTTACTGTTTATATGCCAGCAGCTCTACAGTTATCCACATAACATCTGCACTTGAAGGGCTCACCAGCATCTCAGCTTCAAACATGTTCACATCCAAACACATCATCTCCACCTTTGCCTGCAGTACTGGTACTAACCCAGCCATGGTGCTGTCTGTAAATGGCCCCACATCTACTGTATCTCTCCTGCCAGAATCTCAAGGACATCCTGAAGTCACCCTCTCTTTTCCCTCCTCTTTAGTTTCCTTCTTTGTAAACTACGTCTTTTGTCTCTTGAATCTTCTTCCACTTAGCTTTAATTCCATAGTCCAAGCCTGGACTGCTCCAGAGCCTCTGAATTGTTTTCTGGCCTCCATTTTTACCATTCTCTAATACATTCTCTGCATGTCAGCCAAAGTGATCTTTTACAAACTTGAAAAGGATCTCCCTTGCTTAAAACTATCCAGTGTCTTCCCTTGACTTTGGCATAATGTCAGAACATGGTTTTAAAAGGCCATCCAAAATCTGAATCCTGCCTTTATTTGTAGCTTCATCTCATCACTCATTCTATCTACTTCAGCCATTATGAGCTTCTTCCATTTCTTTGAATGTGCCATAGTGTCTGACTTGAAGCTTCAAATATGCATTTCGTTTTTCCTAGCACCCTTTTTTATCAACTTTTTGTAACTGGCCAGCTCCTTTTGAACTTTCAGGTAGTAACCTAAGCCCCCAGACTAGTTTTCTCTCCCTCTTCCACTCCCTGATAACAACCTGTGTTTCCTCAGTAGACACTTAAGTTCCATGAGGACAGAGATCAGAGCTGTCCGGTTCAATGATACACCACAATGCCTGGCACAATGCCTGGCACACAATAGGTACTCAATAACTACTTGTTGAGCAATAACAGTAAAATTCTCTAGATCGAACTTTCCATTTTGGAGAAGAGGAAACCAGGATGCAAAGAAAGGAAGCAACTTGTTCAGAATCACAGAGCCCATACTAAGATTAATACAGGCCCAGAGCCTCCTGATTTCCAGATCAGTTCTCTTTCCAGTACAGCATGTGCTTGTCTATAATTCAGTAACCAGAGGAAAGCAGAGTGAATTCCTTATGTCTTATGAAATCTCATAATTCATAAACACAGCTGACATAGTTGTTTTGTTCTTTATTTTATGTACAAGCCCTTGAAGTCCAACCCAGAAATGAATTCCATGTCTCTAAACCTAAGCTCCTACCCCTCTTATTCCCTACAGCCCACATTCTGCTCAATGTTCATCATCCTTCCCCTCATTAAACCTCAACTGGTACTTGAATGGTGTCGCATGGTTCCCTCATTGCATGCCCAGGCAGCAGGTCACATGTAGCACAAGATTAGGGAACACTGTCTTTAAATAGTAGCACTCAAGAAAACATTACGAGTCCTGTGTCATGCTGAGGTGGAGTTGGATATAATAATGATAAGAATAAAAATAACTCAAATTTTCTAAGCTATTACTTGTGTTGGGCACTAATTTAGATGGTTTACATGCATTTTCTTTCTATCTTAATAACTCTATGAGTAATTATTTCCATTATTTCTATTTAACAGATGAGTGAACTGAGGCATAAAGAGGTTACTCAGTTGCCCGAGCCATTCAGTTAGAAGAGCCAAAGTTCCAGTCTGAGTAGCCCAGAGTCTGTGATCTTAGCTTTATGACATCTGATAATGAAGAATATGATGACCTGACAGGAAATACCAAAAGTATAACTGAGGAAAATCCCAAAGTTTCTTTATACAGCTAT
Organism: Craseonycteris thonglongyai; assembly: GCA_004027555.1. Taxonomy (NCBI): domain Eukaryota; kingdom Metazoa; phylum Chordata; class Mammalia; order Chiroptera; family Craseonycteridae; genus Craseonycteris; species Craseonycteris thonglongyai. Next base: position 131,635 of record PVKE010000197.1, read on the forward strand.
CCTACTCTTGATTCATTCGTTCATTCATCCATTTATCTATTCATTGTTCTTTCATTCTCTCAACAAATATTTGAGTTAAAGAGTGTCACATTATAACAATTGCTGGGAACACTGATAAAAATCAATGACCTCTCTCCTCTTAGATCTCACAGTCTAGTTGGGGAGACATATCAGTAAACACATGTTTATTCTGTGTGCTAAGTGCTAAGTAAGATAGAGGGCAACCATGGTGCTTTGTGAATAAGAAAAGATTATCAACCAATTTAACAGGGCATCACAATGATCTATCCTGGACTTGCATTCCACGCCTTGCCCTTTCTCTATCTGACCTCAGCTTCCTCCTTTCCCTGCTGGCTTCACAGTTGCCTTTCAGTCCTTCTCATGCTTTGCTGCTATTCTTGGCCTTCCCAACTCTTGGCTTCAGATTCAGCCTCTCTTGTTTTTTCCCTCCTGAAGATGTTTGAGATAAATTCTGGCTTAGCCAGAGGGACTTCTGTACTGTAAATTACTCAAAGGCCAGCACTAAAGGTTAGACCATGGTATCTAAGCCCTACCTCTACCTCTAATAATGGCTAAGACAGCTGGAGATCCAAAACAGGGAGCTTTAAGGATGGATGGATGGATGGATAGATGGATACCCCATGCTTTAGATAATTTGGCTATTGACCAGTGTAAACACAGAGAAATTCACTCTAGTGACTATCCAACATCCCATGCAGCTCAATCACTGTTAATATCGTCACGTTTTGATTCTTTGCTGCCAATTATAGTTCCAGATCTGCTGGCCAAAGAATCTTCCCAGCACAAAGATAACTTTGAAGCAAAGCAGTATAAGTTTCCAAGGTGTTCAGGCCCTGAGAGTTTCAGGATGTTGTACTTTCTCAAATTATAGTCTCCCATTGGCTGGCTACATCCTTAATAAAGTTCCTCTCTAAAAACATCCATAAATGAAGATAAATGATTTCTGTGAATTAGAAATACCAGTTGAACTTGGCAACTAAGAGAGTACATATTAGTGGTGATTCTTGTTGGTCAATGTGTTTGATAAAGTGGACAGTGTACTCCACCCTAGCTATGGAAGAAATTAGAGCCAAAGGGGTATATATAGGTTGAAAGAAAAGGACAGGATTTAGATTCTGGAAATTACCGTGAGGTGGGGGAAGACATTCCTTAGGAATGCTGAGGCAAGTGTGAGAATAGGACTGACTAATGGGCAATTGAAGTCAGAAAGTGGCTATTATATGTAAATATAGCAGTCTCAGAGGATGATAAGTTTCAGGATATGGCTATGGTAGTAAGTGCTAAAATAAAATGGAGATGAAAGTTCCTGGAGTTGTATACATTTTGAAATCAATAAGACTCAGCATGGACACCCAACACATTCTCCAAACCACCCATTCCACCAACCTAAAGCATACAAAGTTTGGGGGAAAATAAGGCTTTTTTCAATTGACAGGTAAATAGTAATAGTGATAACTAATTTTAATATTTAGATAACACAATAGGCCTATAAAATATGTATTTAAGTCCCCATTTCTTAGATGAGGAAATTCAGTCTCAGAGTTTTAAATGGTAAAGCTAGGATTTGAATTATCATCTGTACATCACCAAAGCCTCTGTTCCACAAAACATGGTTAAGAGTTCAGGCTCCAAAGATGTGTGATTTTCTCATCTTTCTTTTTGTTTTTTAAAGATTTATTTTATTGTTTGAGAGAAGGGGTGTGGGGTAGAGCAGTCTCCATAGTTGCACATCATTAGTTGTGACATAGCTTCATTCCACATAGGTAAATGTGGGGCCATGTGGGGCAGAAACTGAACCAGAGGTCTCCCGCATAGGAGGCAAGAACCTCTGCCGTCATCTCAGCAGTTACCAGTTGCACCACAGTTCAGCATGTGGGTTTGCACGGGCTGGGGTGGGGATTCAATCCCCAGACCTCACAATTGCAAGGCAAGCACTCAGCCTGCTATCCCTGCATCCCCATGATTTTCTCTTTCAATTTGGGACATAAAGTAGGTGAAGTATTTAATACAGTGCTGGGCTATAGTAAATACCAGTAAATGTTAGCTACCATTATTATTGCTGAGTTGTTGTTATTAGTTCTGTTATATAGCGCACTGCAGTACTTTATGCTTTCTCAGTCAGAAATATCAGCAGGACCACTTCTTTTCCAGTCAACAATAGATTATTAGAGGGATGATGGCTTGTAGTTTTGGAGTCTTTCATGCTTTTAGCAAGATACTTGATATTTTTTGCCACCACCTGTGCTATGTTTGCTATAATTGATTGCAGTGAGACTGTACCTTGCTGGGGAAACACATTGGGTATATTCCCTCTCAGACTGGGCCTAATAAAACTCTAATAAAATATGCCACTGGGAGTAAGTGGTTCACTTGTCAACTGAGTGGTAGCCAAGAAAAGACACATTCATGGAACCAACAGATTGCAGAGCTGGCAAAGACTTGAGAAATAATTTAATCCAACCGCTTCATTTTACTGATAAGGAAAGTGACTCCTGGGGAGGGGCAGGGTCTTACTCGAGGTCACACAGCTGGCATTAGTTTTGTTTATTTCAAAATTTAATATGTACAATCTTCTATACATCTGCGAATGTACCTTTCTGCCTTTGTAAACACAGTATCATGACTCTAATTAAATTTGTCTTTGACAGGGGCGAAAGCATGCCTTTAGGATTTTACAGGGCCCCAGAGTCATCAGAGGGAGATAAATTGTCACGAACTGATGCTGGAAATCTGCCTTTTGGTTGAGAGCTCCTCAAGGAGTGGGCCTGGTCTTACTCATGAATTAAAGCACGTTTCAGATCCCAGCTAAGCCATTTACTAGCTTAGGCAAGTCACTTAATCTGTCTGAGCCTCTGTTTCCTTATTGTATATGTAGATAATAAGTCCTTTGTCATAGAATGTTTGTGAGCATCAAATGAGGTCTGATAGAGACACACAGTGCCTCTCTAAAATTGGCATTCAGTGAGTTTATACTTTCAGCTGACTTTTCACTAAAGCCCTGCTAAAAGCTGGGGATACAGCAAGGAATAAGAAAGCTAAGGACCCTGTCTTCATGAGCCCAGATTAAGGAAGAAGATTAGGGGTGAGGGCCACAGAGGAAGAAGTACACAATAAACAAGGATGCTAATGAATTAACAATATAATTATAGGTCATGCTAAGTGCTATGAAAGGTTATAAAGACAAGAAAATGAAATATGATAGTATTTTCAAGAAATGGCCTGTTTCAGCTAAGAGTGGCCAAGGATGGCCTCATCAAGGTTATATTTGAAGAGGACTTAATCATACAAAAATGCTAGACAGTCATCAAAGATCCAAGAGAATAGTAGTATTCCTGAGTGAAGCAGGAGGTCCTGAGCTAAAGTAAGCTTAACATGCTCAATCCACAGCCAGGTGGCCAGTGCATTTCTGGCACAGTGAGCACAGTGAACAGGCCATGAAATGAAGTTGGAGACATTGGCACAAGCCCGATCTGAAGTTTTAGGCCATTGTACAAAATTTGAATTTTATTCAGGAACCAATGGGACTCCATTGCAATCTTTAGGGATGAGAGACTCTGATATAACATAAAATAAATATTTGAGTCTTGGGAGCACACAGCTTCTAAAAGCCATGGTATCTCTAGAATGAAGAGTGTCTTTTGTATACTGATGAAAGGACTGGTAGCTGGGGACCTCTAAAGAGCTTCAGCATGGGGGTTAGTTGCTAGAAAGGCCAAGGCCTGAGTAGAGGGCCAGAATTTTCAGCCCCAACCCTTTACCTCCAGGGAGCAGAGAGGCTGGAAATGAGTTAATCACCAGTGGCCAGTGAGTTAATCATTTGTGCTTATGTATTGAAAACTCCAGAATAATCCCTAAACTGCAGGGTTTGGAGAGCCTAGGGTGCTACACCCCAGAGCGGGCGCAGAAACTCCATACACCGCCTACACCCCCATACCTTGCCCTATGCATCTCTTTCATTTGGCTCTGGCAGAGCTGTGTCCTTTAAAATAAACTGGTAATAGGAAGCAAACTGTTTTCCTTAGCTCTGTGAGCCTTTCTAGTAATTTGTCAAATCTGAGGTGCAAAGGCTGGTCATGGGAACCTCTGATGTATAGCTAGTTGGTCAGATATATGGGAGGACTGAACTTGTGACTGACATCTGAAGTCTTGTGTGACTCACCCTTAAACCAATGGAGTTGATACTAACTCTGGGTAGTATCAAAATTAAATTGAATTGTGGGATACCTAGTTGCTGTCTGAAGAGCTGGAGAACTGGTTGATCTGAGCAAAAAAACCACACATGGTGATGCCTGGATGGCTCAGCAGGTTGAGTGCTCACTCTGCAGCCCCAGGGTCCGAGGATCGAATCCCGGCCCCTGGCCCATGTGCACCCATATGCTGAACTGAGGTGTGTCCCCAGTTCAGTTCCTGCTGGGGCCATGGGGGAGGCCCCCAGTCCGGTTCCTGCCCTTCACAGCCCCACGCCCACCTGTGGAATGAAACTATATTGAAAACTAATGACATACAACTATGGAGACTGCTCTGGGCCTTCCTCCTTCTTTCTGTCTGTCTGTCTCTCTCTTGTCAAAATGTAAAAATAAATCTTTTTTTAAAATCCCATTCATTTGGTGTCAGAGTATTGTGGGTAAAAACAGCCCACAGAGATAAAATTTAATTTACAGTATTCATTGATTCATTCAAGAAATATTTAGGGATTGCCCATTCTGGCCAGGTTCAATTCTTAGGGCAGTAAATGAATCAAGTAAAAACTCCTGGCCACATGGGGTTTGCATGCTAGTGGGATAATAAATTTATAAAATTTACAGAGCATTTACTATGTGATGGCTAAGTCTCATGATCCTAACAACAGTCCTATGAAGCATACTATTATTATCTCCATTTAGAAAAGGAAATCGGCATAAAATTCGATAGTTTGTTCATGATAATACAGCTAGTAAGCAGTATAGTCCAACTTCACCCTCTCGCAGTCTCTTATAGTCAGAGTCTGATTATTAATCACTGCGCTCAACTTTCTCTCCTGAAAATCTCCGTGACTGGCCCTGATTGCTATTAGGATGTAAAGTGAAAGTTAGGAGATGGCAGTCAGAGAGTGGGCTATTGGAATTTCCCACAATGCTATGAGTATATATTATTATTCCCACTTTATAGATGGGAAAGCTGAGGCTTGCTTCACACATCCAGTTAGTAGCAGAGCCCAGATACTATCCCAAGCCTATTTATTTCTACAACCCAGTATGTTTCCACTAGCATCTCCATTTCCTACAGAATTGCAGAGCCTCCGTACCTCCACCCCTCCCTCATGATCAGGACACTAATTTTAGGTATATTTTAGAGTCAAGAGTAGAGAACTGGGCATTGATTTTTTTTTCCATTCGGTAAGCATATATGGGTAATTGAAAATTAAATAAGACATACCAACACATACATTTATATACATACAGAGTATTTTTTTTTCATAATTTTAAATTGAAATATAACGTCCATAAAGTGAAATACACAGATCTTAAATGTCCAGTTTGACAAAACTTTATAAATGTGTACCTCCATGTAATCAGTACTCTAAACAAGATAATATGTGTGATATGTTTGTGTATGTGGGTGGGTGGGTGGATGGATGGATGGATAGATAGATAGATAGAATTTAAAATTATAAATGAAATATGAGTCTTCCTATCATAACTAATGATGAAGACGTCTCCCACTCTTTCTCTCTTCCCTTCCTGCCTCTAACATTTGTTGTCTCTGGTGCCTGGAGGTGACACAGAAAACCAGATACAGGACACAGGATGACTGTGTCAAAAATAAAAACAAAACAAAATAAATAAAAGAACTCTCCATTTCTTAACGCTTGTTGGAAGAAAATCACTTTGTTATACTTTCTGTTTTTCTGTGGAGGGGTCATGTGCCTCAGCCCACACATTAGCATGTGAACTTGTTGTTCCAGTAAAATGAGTCAGAGTTCCTCAAGAAGGCAAATTCGTGTATTTCAGAGCTATGTGTCAGCATCTCTGAAAAAAATACAATGTACTTACTGATAGGTCTCACACATGCATACACACTCACTAATTCTCACCCAAGAAATCACACAGTTACTAGGCAGCAGAAGTGGGATTTGAACTCACGGGTGAGGCTTTTGCCTTACAGGGAGGAAGGAGCCTCAGGTTTGAGTGTGGGACTAAGCAAAGGTCTGAAACTGAGCTTGAATTCTGTCTTCACTACATATTGGCTTTATGACCTTGGTCAAATTCCTTATACTTCCTTTTTACTTCCTTGATTCATAAAGTGGGGATAGATGATGATATCTGTGTCATAAAGTTATTTTGAAGATTAGAAAAGTCATGTACATCAAGCAATTAGCACAGTGCACAAGAGTAAGCACCTGGGAAATGATGGCTTAAACTAGTGATATAGACTGTGACCATGGGAACTGTCTGTTAAGTCAGTGTTTGTTTTTTTACTTTTTATTTATTTAGTTTTTGACAGACAAAGAGAGAGACAGAGACAGAGACAGAGACAGACAGAGAGAATGGGGAGGGCCCAGAGTAGTCTCCATAGCTGTACATCATCAGTTTTTGACATGGTTTCATTACACACCTGGTGAGCAGGGGCCGCGCAGGATGGGAACTGAGCTGGGGACCCCCACATGGGAAGCGCACCCCAGTTCAGCACATGGGTCTAAATGGGCCAGGGCTGGGATTCAATCCTCAGTTTCCAGGGCTGCAAAGTGAGTGCTTAACCAGCTGAGCCATCCCAGCTTCTCCCTAAGTCAATGTTTTTTTGATCATATGTTCAAACCTGCATCCTCAGTACATGGACACTTATTTATTTAAAAAATTAAAAAAGCACAGACATACTCTGAGCTTATAGATTATGTATACTATAAAATAAGTAAAATATAGTATGATGTCTTCATATTAATATTATGCAATATCTAAAGGTATACTCTACATTTTTGGCCAAGTGAGTTTCTAATCATTTTTAAGTGGTTTTTAATGATTTCTAAATGCTTTTGTATGTGTCAGTGAAGCTATATCTCAAACAGTATTCATGATAATTTTGATTTTTTTCCCCCAATTCTTGTCTTATCTAACTAGGTCTTCATTGTTTTTATCCTATAATACAAAGAGCCAGTTCCAAGTAAAAGTGTCACCATTTTCTTATTTATTTGAATCTGAATTATGACCATTCCTGTTAAAGCATTGACTGAATCTTTTTGAGCCACTTGACAATTTTTGTGACAGTTGCTTTAAATAAACCACATAACACTTATGAATCCAGTACCCGGGGCCAGGTAAATGACAGCATGTAGCAAATCCCTGGCAGCTGGGGACACAGACACCAGCCCCATTATGCTGTGGTGTCCTCAGCATTGCAGAGCTCCCCCATTCTCTGAGGAAAACTCACACGTTACTTGACTCGTGACTATCTGATGTGGGGACCAACTAGTGGATCTGGTGATACTAAACATCTTAAGTCTGGTAATAATTAATTTCCCTGGACTGAAAATCATATACAAATAGCACCTCCAATGTTTTCTTCCAGAATCGTAATACATCTTGAGCTCTCCCTGGAGTGTTTGCTGCTTTAGAAACGCTGGCTTAGATGACCTTACACTGTCCCTATTGTGAAAGTCATCACCCTTTCATTCATCAACTCAACAATCATGAACCCAGCAACTGTAAGAGCTAGGAGTGTGCCAGGCATGAGACCTACAGTGACCTGGTTCCTGCCTTTGGGAAGCTCACAGGATAGCTCCCACCAGGCCAGGTTCTTATTCTTCCTTGCAGATCGTGAGGCTGGGCATGGCCAAACTTGAGGTGCCCTTTGGTGTCTAGGTCTAGACTTTGTGATAGGCTTCCCAAAATGTTAAGGCCATTGTTCCCCTTCCCCAGGGCATGGGAGAAGGTACCAGATCCCCTGCTCCCAGATTAGTGTGTGTGCCCCTTCTCTATTGGGTGCTGAAGAGCCCCTTCCTGTCTTTCACCTAATTTCCCTGGGTAACTCACCTCAGTGCAGCCCTAAAGCCCTTTGGTAGCTCCCAAACCAGACCAGAGTGCATAAGCACTGGGTGTTTCCCGCGCCCACACAGGCCTGGTGACTGCCGGGGCTGCGCCCAGAGAAGTGAGCAGTGTGTGCAAACCGGTAGCACGGCCTTGACACGGCAGGGAAGGGGCAAACCGCCATGAATGCCGTCTTTCATGCCCGTGGCACAGGGCTCCTATTTTCTCCTACAGAAGCCTTCACTTGCTTTCAGAAGTAACGATCAAATGTGAACTTTCATGGTTTATTTATAGCTCTGCCTTATAGAGGGAAAGAAAAGAAGTGATTAAAATGCTATTTTACAAAATATTTTGTTTTTAAAAAGCTTTCATTGTGTGGGCAAAAAGGAAAGAGAAAAGTCACTGCATTCATTGTGCTGTCTAGACTCTCAAACAAAGAGGGTAGCGTGCTGCAAATTAAGATTGTCCGGCTCCTGCCTACTAACAAAAAGTATGAATTTTGAGGCCAACTTCAAATAGACTCCTTTGAACAGAAATATATTGTGGGGCTGACTATATTTAGCACGTGTCAGCATTTCCATAATAAATATGTATTGTTATGCTGTGGTAATTTCCAGATTTACCACAGCCAGTGGGTTCATGAGGTTTCGTTTTATGTTAATTATTTGAAGAAATTAGGAAACTCAGCAGGGCTATTTCTGATGACAGCACTGATTCTCTGGGCATTCTCCTTATTGTGTCAAATACTCACTATGAGCCCTGCCTCCCAGGGGAGAGGGGAGTGAGCACGAGTCATTTTGACTGCCTGTGGAAGCATAACTTTGTTTTTCTAGAATGCAGTATATTTATATTTTTCCTACAATTATCAAATCCATATATGCCACTGTAGACAATTTAGAAAAAAAAAAAACGTCAAGAAAAAAGAATATCACTCATGCTCTTGAACATGTTAACATGTTAATATATTTATTTATATCCAGTGTTTATTATACGTATGTAACTTGTGTTTAGAACAAACACAATTTTTTAGGAGACTGCTCTCACCCCTCCGTTAGAAAGAGGACTGGTGTGCAAGAAAGCAACAGTTCTTTTCTAAACCTCCAGCTTTTTCTGACCTTCCATGTGGATGAAAAGTTTAAGAGGTGATTAATGGGTCCTCAACCACTCTTGTTACAAATTCTTCAGGGTGGTCTGTTTCCAGCTTACTTTGGTATCTTATATCTGTCATCTTTAGATCTCAGCCAAAACTTCCATTTTAGCATTCAGTCATGTGTCTGATCCTTAAGTTCATTCATCTCATAGACATTCCCTGAATGCATACGATATACCAGATGCCGGGTTTGGCAAAGGAAATAATTATAACAGTTCCTGTCTAAAGGAGCTCACCGTCTAGCTGGGGAGACTGGTGTGCAAGCAAAGAACTGGGGTGCCATGTCATAAATGCTGATAGAAGCACAAGTTGCTGTGGGAGCAAATAACTCTATCTAGGGGAGAGGCAGACAGCGGGATGAGTCAGAAGAAAATCTCCGTGGAGGCAATACCTGAGCTAAGTTTAATGCTTAAATCTGCACTTTTATAAGAAACAAAATAACCTCTTGTTAAACCTTTGAAATCTTGATTGTGGGTGTTTGTTTCTGAATAATTGGTTTTTAAAACAAGCAAAGGTAATGTACAAAAAGGAAGAAAGAATTCCTGGTCTGCCTTTTGTCCACACATCTGTTACAGTGAGAAGGGAAGTGACATTTATGGAGCACCTTCTATGTAACACAGGTTTCCGGGGATCCCACCCATGAAGGCAGTCCTGGAATGTTGTCAGAAGCCTGAGGCCTAGGCGCAACCCACAGGAGCATTCCCTGAAGGCATATTCAAGTCAGAGGAGGCCAGAGATCCTCCCCAGATCACAGCAGAGCAGGACTCTGAAGGGCAAAGCAAGGACAAAACAAGTCAGTGGGGAATCTGGCCATTGGGATTGCTGAGGCCTTCTTAGCAAGACTCGGGCTTTCCGGAAGGGAGTCAGAACTTAGTCTAGGAAGGCAAACATTCTGACACACTTTGGGATGAGCAGAGCTCTTCAAATACCCTTCTTAAATGGAACGGCAGTACCCTCATTAAGATGTGTTTGCCCCTCCTTAAAATGACTCCAGACTGCCCGCCCCCCCATTTTTATTTTTTATCCTTTTGCCATAATTTCCTTTTAATAATTTTTTTTATAATTTTTTTAAATCTCACTAAAGCTGCCATTTTTTTTTTTTTTTTTTTTGCTGTCAGTGTGCTTGCTACTCTGAGGATCCCTGATCTCCCAGTTAGCATTTTTAAATCTGTTGAGGGCAGATAACTAGTTCAGAATGTTCTTGCCATCCTTGAGGAAGAGTTGATAATCCTTGAAGGGATGGACATATGTACAAGTAATTGGGAGATGAAGCTTTCACATTTCCTAACCCTTGAATAACTTGAAAAAAAGTTCATCTGCTTCCACCATAGTTATTTATCATACTGTGTTTTGATCAAGGTAGATGTCTTTTCCAGTCTATGGTGAGCTTCTTGATGAAAGGATCCATGCATTCTTCATCTCTCTATTCATATATATTGAGTGTTGTGCTTGGCACATGGAAGTGGCTCCATATGTTTTATGAAAATTCTAGGTGCTGAGATTAAGAAGCAAACAGAAGCCGCTGGTCAAGAAGTGGAGAGGACAGAGAACGAACACATGAACCAGGAAATACATGACATGTCAGAAGGGAATGAGTGGTTGTGTGTGTGTGTGTGTGTGTAAAAATCACAGTAAGGCAGCAAGGATGGGCAGGGGCCACTTGAAAATGTTTTGAAGACACCTAGGAGCCCTCACATCCTGTGTGGTAGTCAGCTTTTTACTTTTCTTCCTCTTCTACTAGCATGTGAGTTTCTCCAGGACACTGAGATGTCTTATGCACATCTGTGGCCCTAGCACAGTGTCTGGTACAGAGTGAGTAATTAGTAAATACGTGGAATAAGAAGTTGTGCATATGTGACCCCAGAATGACTGTATCCTTAACAGTAAGACTTCAGTAGCTGTCCCTAAAACAGGGCCTGTTCTGAGGAGCTTTGTCATACTACTGCTTGCAAACTGCCTAGTCAAGTCTGTTGGACTCCAAAGTTTGGTTCACTCCATTCCCCCTAACTTTCCCATAGATTAAACAGCATTGGGAAGCTGCCCAAGGAAACCTCACCATTTCAGTCACACTCATATTAATGGCGCCAACACAATCTATGGTTGATCGTCATGCTGTGCACACCAGACCATGTCCACCCAGATGCTGCGACTTGCTGTCTGCCCATTGCCCCACTGTAAAGACAAGAATGTCCTAACATCACATTCCAGAACTCAAGTGACTTAGACTCAGCCCAGAGGACCCATATCTGTACTCACAAGTTCAAAGACTGCTGGAAAGAAAGCTGAAGGTGAAATGAAGAGGTCTTACAGAGTTTATCTTACAACACAGGTGCAAAGTGGGTTCCAGTCAGTTATTGTTATCTTGAGTTAAGGAGACAGTATGCTCAGTGATAGATTATGTCACCTTCTTAAGCCCCTGTGTCCAGGCAATGAGAAGGGGAGATAATTTATTTCTTCCCATCCTTCCCTGGGAGTGATCACAAAAGTTTCACCTTCTGGGCTGTTTATACCCTGGAGGCCTCAATACTCAAGCATTTATTAAGCCAGGCTGTGTGGTCATAGAGGTAACTTTTAGTGTTCATTGGGTTTTATTTCCATTACAAAGAAAATAAGTTGAAAATAAAAATGTACTGACTGAATCATTCCCCTTAAGGGGAAATGATTTCTAATTAGAATGCTTATGACAAGCCTCCCTTTGGTTTTAGTTTTCCAACTCAGCTCCCTGTGTTCTTTTTTTCCATTTAACAGGAGGCAATGGCAAGAATGAGCAAAGTTGGGAAAGTTGTGTTTCCCAGACTTGAGGATAAAAGGTGAGTTTACATATTTTTATATGCACAATGCTAAGCAATGATAGCATAGAAATACATGCAACTCGAGAGTCGGAATAAACCTTGGAGGTCAGCTAATCCATTCCTTTCATTTAATAGTTGATAAAACTAAGTCCCAGAGATGTAAAGTCACTTTCAGTTATCTCAGATCACAGAGCTACATAAGGCCAGGCCTGCAGGTCAAATACACACTTTTGAACTATAGGACCTATTTTCTTTCCCCTAGATCCTTAGCAGCAAACCTGGACTTCCCTGTTCTAAAACATGGATATTGTCTATCTTCCATCAAAGGACACAGCAGCATCCACCCATTCTTTTACCCTTTGTATCACTTGGCATTGGGGGCTACATTATGACCTTGATCAATATTTTTATCCCATGTCCCCAAACACTAATTTATTGAACTCCTGCTATATTCAAGGCTTTATGAGCATTAGTCTCTAGGCAGGATTTAGAGCAGAATAAGATACAATCTTATTTATGCACAAAGAGCATTTCAGAACAAAAGGATAAATTCTCCAACAGAAGTATTACCAAGTGACAGAATAGGGAGAAAGAAATGTGAACTGTAGAGGGAAAGCTTTTGAGAAGAGTTTAAGTCTAATTGACTTGAAATACTTAAAAGAAATTGTCAGACAGACAAGACAGGGAAGGACATTCTCAGTAGAGAGGATAACATATGCAAAGTTATAAAGGTGAGGACTGCATGGTACATTCAGGTCATTATAAACAACTCATAATTCTGAAATACAAAGTATGAGATGGGGAATAGCAGGAAGTAAAACTGGCTGCACAGGAGTCGATGGGTCATCTTGTAGGGAGTTTGAGGCCACGCTAAAGACCTCAGAATGGAGATACTGAATTTTTGCCAGTGACGGGACCTGGTCAGATGCAGATTTTAGAAAGCTCCCTCTGAGAGGATGCATTAGAGAGCCTAAGGTAGAAGCAGCAGGATCAGATGGAATACTTTTTCAGTAATCCAAGGGAGAAATGAAATAGACCTATCTTAAGTCACTGGTAGTGAGTTTAAAGATGAAGGCACAGTTGTACAAGGGCCTTTCGTAATTTTAGGAAAGTATTTGAAGTTAAGATGTAAAAGAAAATTCCATCTTGTGGAATGGACAGGCAAAGGCACTAAATCCACCAAAGCACCATCGGTATTTAACAGAATTGAAACTGTCCACAAGAAAAGCAATCTAATTTCTTTTCATTTTCTTAGAAAAGGAATCCAAATAGAGTTGAGCTGTTCACCCTCTGAATGCAGAATATAAATCCCACTTTGCATACAAACTGGCCCTAATGAGGAACATTGAGAAATCCAAGGTCCCCGTACAGTGGGAGCCGTGGGATAGTAGCTCCCACTTTTGCTGAAATTAGAAACATTATTCTTCCCCATCTCTTCACTGATGTTCCCGAGACTTTAGAGAGAGGTCTGTTCTTCAGTGAAATCCATGTGTTCCTTTTACAAAGGATCCTTAACTTCTTTTCAGCTGGGAGCCGTCCTCTGTGGAGAAGGGGGTACATACAGTCCTCTATCACCATCTGCAGGCTGCCTGAAGATTTGCAAGTAGAAAGGGAGACAGTTTTCCTCTGAGCTACTCTCACATCTCCTCCTTGACACAAATCACATTATTATTTGTAGGGATAGGCTGACCAGATGGACCATTTTAAATGGAACAGCAAACAGTGGTACTATCCCACTTCAAACAGTACATATGATCAACCTACTGGCTCCTTGAAGTTAGTCCAGTGAGACTAGGCTGACCATACGTATCGTTTGAAACAAGACAGTATCATTGTTTTTTCTATTGTTTAAAACGGCACGTCTGGTTGGCTTATGTAGGGAACATTTTACTTGGGTCTGTGCCACACAGGAGAATCAGACTGAGTATGGGCAGCTTTTGGAAGACAGGGGATTCAGTTGATTTTAAAAGTCAGGATCACAAAAAGCATAATCTAATAACTGTGGTTCAATATGAGAAGGGTTACTGACCTAAGTTCCCTTCTAGCAGTTTTGAGATTCCAAATTTAGGAAATCCATCATATAGTGAAAGAACTGCTTAACGTAAAATTGGCATCGAGTATCATTAAAGGGAGAAAATTGCCATCACCAAAATCTTCCTATGATTTAAAATTTGGTGGCTCACAGAGTGGGTTTTAGTAGAACCCACATGTAGCTAGATTGATGATACTATTGGAATATTAATTTTTTCAAAAGTATTTAACCATAACTAGTACTGATATTACTTAGTATGAGTCAGGCATTGTTTTCAGTGCTATTCATAGACTACCTCACTTAATTCAAACACCAGCTCTGCAGGTAGACCCTGTAATCATTCCCATACAAATGAGGAAATTTAGGCACAAGTGGGTTAAGTAACATATTCAAGGTCACAGAGCTAGTAATGAGCCAAACTGCAATTCAAGCCCAGGCCTTCGAGTCTACCTCTTAACGCTGTGTTTGCCCATCTCAGCTCTTGAGTTACCATAATGCTTAAGGTAGAAATGCTTGCAGGAGGAGGCACCTCCTATTAATCTATTTACCTCTGCATATTTACAAGTAGAAGTTCCAGGGTTATTACAGTCTCTCTCCCCCAATTCATGACCTTGCACCAAAGCTTCCTCTTGAGGACTTCCTTTTAGAGTACCCCAGAAATCTACCAAGATGCTGCTAGCTAATGTGGCTTCGTCAACCCCTCACCCCATGTCAACTCCCTCCCAAGCAAGAGGAGTATGGTCAGCATTGCAAGTCTTCAAGTATACTTTGCCTTAGCTGCTCTTACCCGTTTCAAGATTAGGCTGCTCTGTCATCTGACTCCTGGCCAACACCAGGTTCTAACAGGTCTCCAGTGAAGAGTCAGCTAGAGAGTACAGAGACGGTAAAGTCCACTATGGGATGCCTGGAAGGCAAGGCACAGGGAAGACATTAGTCACGTTTCCATAGGGTTTTACACCCAAATACAGCAGTCTGCAAAGGAAATGTAGGTGTGGAATCCTCAAAGGGTAATTAAAATGTTCAGTCTCGTCTTTGCTCAGGCTGTGGTTTTAAACCAGTCATCAAATCTGGAGCTAGTCATATATGAAATATTTATTGAAGCTAAGATGTGAAAGGTCTTGTGTTAAGCCTGGGCCTTTCACTACATTACAGTAGAGGCTTTGAAGTCAGATAAATCTGACTTTGAATTCCAGCCCTACCAATTTTTAGCTGTGCTATTTTAGATACGGTTCTCTGAGCAAATGCTCTGACTACTAAAATGAAAATAATAACACCCCATGTAAGTTAGAGATGATAAAGATAGTAATATCAATTTCTCAGGATGCTGTAAGCATTCAAAAATTGGGGAGGATGTGGTGGTGTCTGCAAAACCGTAATAGGCATGCTCCTGTTTGAAATGTAAGGGAAGCTGCAGTTTGTCTGGGATCATTCAACATATCCATTTGTCTCTCATAGATATTATGACAAGAAATATCAAGTATTCCTGAAGCTGGTTGAACATCAGAAGGAGTATGCAGCAATCATGAAAGGGGACTGAACAGAGCATGCAGGTGCCAATGCCAAAAGGTTCTGTGTCATTACATAGGGACTTCTGTCATTTCATCTTATATTCAAGACCGTTTAAGTCTCATTTTATCATTTCTGTATTGTCTTTTAATAAAGAAAACCAAGACGTGTAACCAGACTAGAGGCTTCCATTTCAAAACACCACCATTATGTATTAATAGTTGGCGGTGTCCACAGGCACCAACATGGAGATGGACGTTTCACACAGGGTCAGGGCTCTCTTATGGGCCTAGACCCTGGCGATCGTTCAGTCCAGGGGAAACTTGTACTTGTTAACCGATTCCATGTCAGTCATCAAATGGAAGACTTACCTTGCTTTAGGTAGGACATTTGATGTTTATTCTGTATGTGGCTAAAAGCTTGTTAACTTTTCACTTGAAAATAATTTCAAACTTCCAGGAAAGTTGCAATAGGAATTCTATAAGGAACACCCAAGTACCTAACTTTTACCTTTTAACATTTACCTCATTTGCTTTACCATTTGTAGGTTCTCTCCATGCATATGCAAGTACAGTATATGTATATACACACAGATTTTTATAAGTCATTTGAGATTACATTTCAGTGGACTTAACTTTTATATAGCACCTTGTATTTAATCTGCCATTCACATTCTGGTTTTGTCAGTAACTCAATAATGTCCTTTATGGCATCTTTCCCTCCTGTCCAATATCCAGTCCAGAGTCAGATATTGCATTTAATTGCAAAATCATCATCTTGCAATCATCATATTAAAGAGAGGTACAGGCAAGAATCATCAATGGATTCATGAGGGAATTTTGATGAGTAACAGGATGTATGCATGTTTTTAAAATGTCTCCTCACAGATTGTTTATTAGTTTCAAGAGGAAAAAGAATGTTAACTATACAGGGAAGAAATAGGACAACATCTTGATTGGGTGATTGCAATTAACTTCAGCTGGGCGGATGGACATCCGTGCCTCCAGATGTGACGATACTGAGAAGGACGCAGCATCATTCTTGCTGGGGGATGCACAGCCTGAACCTAATCATAAGGAAACATCAGACAACACCACCCCCCCGCCCCCGCCAAAGGGCATTCTGTTTTTTTAATGAACTATATTCTTCAAAAATGACTATGTCATAAAGACAAAGAAAGGCTATGGAGTTTCCAGATTAAAGGAAACTAAAGAAACATGACAGCTAAAAGTTTTTGATACAGACAAGTGAAAAAAATTTTGTTGCTTTAGCTGATACCATAACATACACATAAACACACACAGAGACATACACATTTGTACATATACACACTTACCATTTAGACCCAAGAGTAACTGCTAATGTTGATTCTAGGACTGTCCTAGCTTATATGAGTTTGGGGAGAGAATATACATCAGCAGATAGAAAAGAAAAAGCCAACACAACACAGTCAACAAACACCTTTAGAATACCTATTCTGTGTCAGGTATTGTGCTGAGCACAGGGGTACCAGGATAAATGAACCATGGTCCCTGCCCACCCAGGCTGATGAGAGATAGAGACAAGCAAATCGATCACAGCGATCGTGAGAGGGGCTGAGGTAGAAGAAGGCACCTGCTATCATAGAGCACGTCAGGCAGACAGAAAAGAAGGAAGCCGTGAAGGGCTGGCAAGTGCAATGGAAAAGCAATGTGGCATAAAGGCTGTGAGCCCTGCCTTGGGTCTCTAGGCCTGGCTTTACCTCTTACTAGCTGTGTGACTTGGAGAAAGGTCCTTAATCTTCCTAAGCCTCAGTTTCCTCACCTTTAAAATGAAGATATACTACTACTACCTACTTTGGAGGATTAAATGAGATAATACATGTAAGGCACTCAGCTCAGTTGTCGAGACATGCTTATTATGGTTTTGTGGGGCCGGATACCAAGAAGGTGCTCAGAACAATAACAGTGAAAATTACGGAGTAGGATAACCACGCCTAGTTGCAAAGGCCAGCTCTATAGTAGCATTCAACAGTATTCAAAGATTAATGAGATCTTGGGCTGGGTGTGGATTGGGGTGAAGGTAAGTATGGGTGTCCAATCCACTGGGCATAGCAGCAGGAGGACGCCCAGTTCCTTTACCAACATCCCAGCCAGAGCTTGGGCAGGGGATAAGAAGGATTGGGAGTAGGATATAGCACTTCAAGGAAGTAGGGTAAAGCAAGATCTAGGCAAGATGTCAGGATGGTTGGTCAGACAGGTTTAAGCTCCTGAAGCTGATCAACACTGGCTCAACCTGGGGCAGGCCTGGGCCTGCTCATGCAAAGCAATGGTGAATGCAGTAGCTGTGCATGGCTAGGGCTGCAGAGGTATGAGGATGACTCATTACCAACCATTTCCCAAGTCCTTCCTGTAGCTTCTTTCCCTCCAGGCCTTACTATAACACTGAGAGGTAGGCAGCAATAGCCTCCACATTCCAGCTGAGAAAGCTGAGGCTCCGAAAAGATAAACAACTCACTCAAGAGTCTCTCAGGTGATAGTGGAGGCAGGATTCGAATTCAGATCTGTCTGGGTTTAAAGCTTTGGGGATTGCCCCCTTTTAACCACTGGAGAATTCTGCCTCACCAATCGTTCTGCAGTTAACGGTGCTCATGCTGTGTGGGTCGTTCTCTCAGGCAACTCATATCCAAACCAAACCTGACTTAGGGTGCCCACTGCTTTATAGAAAAAGGAAAACCCATAGCAATGAGGCTAGGAACATGGGAACCCTAGAAATCCTCTGGCATCCTAACAGTGAGGAGCAGTCTTGAAGAAGGGCTGAAAGACCCCAGGCAAGATACTAACTAAACCTCTGGGCCTCAATCCCCTCTCTGTCAATGGGATAATCCTGCTACCTACCTACCTCCTAGTGTTAGGGGTAAGGATTCAAGGGAAGAACTGTGTGTAAAGCCCCTAGCACAATATCTTGCAGATAATAGGCACTCCACAGTGTTTTTACTAGTGTTCTCTTTGTGCCACCAGCTAGCAGATTAATCCCTAAGGAAATGATTCTGGTTCCTACAATAAAGCCAGTATTATAAGAACATGTAAATGTCTCTACTGGTTTCTGTAACCACGTGTAGCTCGATAATAAAAATGTTAATAACTCCAATACTCACCTTGCATGAGGAAAGGAGGCTTTATGTAATGCACACATGTAAAGGATAAGTATATTTAGCTTTTATGAATAAGAATTACAGAGTGGCTAGAGTGGTTTGTGGGATTTTTGTTTTGTTTTGTTGCCTACTGAAAGCTTTTCTTTCAAGTTGAAGCCAGCCTTGCTTAGCAAAGCATTTTGCCAAGGAACACATTAGGGTTTTTAGTTCCCATATGTGAGGAATGTAAATGTGGCTTTTAAAAGAGCCTACAAGAACAAAAGACAAGAGAGGGAAGTGGGGAAGAAAAGACAAGGTGACAGAACGGTGTGACAGGGTGCAGAGTAGGACCCAATGCCAGAGTTTGCTGGACTCCAAATGAAGCATCTAATCCAGAAGGAATTCCCTCTGTGGGGAGAATCAGACTGGGAGGTCGGTCTTTATATGCCAAGCACAGCCTATGTTGTTGTCAGTTGCATTGAGGAGTGAGGGATGAAGGAGTGTTAAGTTCCAAGGGGAGCAGTAAGAATTCTGTGGGCACCCCTGGAAATTTTGAGGCGGTACCAAATCAGCATGTGAGGGTAACAAACTGGAATACTGAAGTCTTAACGTGAACCTGGTCCACTATCTCTTGACAGGCCTGAAGATAATCAAGTTATTCAAGTTTCCTTATTTATCCCCTACCCATTGGTCTGGCAGCCCTTGAAGGGCACTGACCCTCTTAGGGCCTGTGTTTCCTGCACCTAAACAGTTCCTGGCATGTATGGCTGCTCTATAAATAAATACACAAATACAAGATGTTTTTTTTACTGCACAAAGAAGACTGTTAGAACTAAAAGTAACTCACTGTCAGGTCAATCTATGATATGTATTAATGTGCCTTAATTTCAGCAACATACAAAACTTTAAAATGTGGTATTAAGGGTTTAAAAATTGATACTTGGACCATGTAATGTAGAATTGTACACCTGGAACCTATGTAATTTTTGCCAACCAATGTCACCCCAATACATTTAACAATAAAAATAATAATAATAAATAAATAAATGATGCCTTATACCTAATGACTTGCTTTGAGTTTTTATTGCATGTGCCCACACACACATGCATAACCACACACCTCATTTTATGTTCTAGCTCAAGCTCAGAAGCCTGTTGTGAGTCTTCAGTGTTATTACAGACCGTTTCCTGTATGACATCTTATGGGAAACCAATTGTGCTGTAGTCCAGAAATACCCATTGTTCACTAGGGCTACAGTACACATGCTTTCAGAATATCCAAGGGCATAGTTACAAATAATTACCATCAAAGGATTTAAAATGAAGAACATTGTCACTAAACAAGAAACTAATGACTGAGCAGAGCTGTGTAATGTAATTATACTTAAGACGGGCCTTCTGATGAATTATAGGACCTTTGTGCTGTCTCACATCTCTGTAAATGCACTTAACTGCGATTGACAGTGATAGGAGTCTTGAATATAAAAGGCTTTTCTTTTTTTTCCTTTTCCAATTTCTAGAGGGACAACTTAAAAAAATAAAACTACATTTTTTAAAAGGGTGTTTCTCCCAGTGCTTCTGAATATTTGATAATTATATAAAATTTGTAAAACCAAGTAACAAATAAAAACGAAAACTACTTGCTAATAAATTCAGGTCATTTATCATTAACTCACCCGTTAATCTTTTGGTCAATTTCCATCTGCACAAGAAACTATTTAAAATTACATATTAGAATAAATGCTTCTAAAGACCTAATTATTATTTCCTTAAATCATTCCTTAAGTCTTGATTAAAAGTGTTTCCTTATTAAAATCTAGGTTGAGCCTGGCTCCCTGCTGTATAATGTTAATATATATGAAATATAAATTGTTTTATTTATTAATCTCTGGTATTTAGGCAAAGTCAATAATGATGTCTTCCATTTGAGTACCTCTTTACAGTTTCCATAGTGATTGTATTCACATTATCTCAGTTGCTCCTGATGTAGATTGGTGTGCAGACCTGACAAAGGTTGGATCCCATTTAACAAATATAATACAAAAACTATGGCTGCAGGAGTTTAAATAACTGACCCACAGCTGTGCAATTGGGACCCAGAGGCAGGACCATTCTGCTGCTTCTTCCTAAATAAATTCAATTAGCTTATTTGTATAACAAGATGATTCATGAGTTTGCTAATTGCTCTCTCCTCTGTGGTGCCCCTCTTTAGCAGATGCGTAAATATCTAGCAGGCACCTTCTTGCTCATTGGTTGATGAGAGTACTGTGTTATTTCTATTGGCAAACATAGTGGTAGCTTGAGAAAGCCTCTGAGCCATGGGGTCACTGGGTCTTGCCTTCACATCACAGCTTTTTTCACTGCTTACTAATTAACTCCGTAAATGAACTCACACAAGCTAGTTAACCTATGAGTGACTGACTGTTCCTTATCTGTGAAGTGGGACAAAAAAAACTCTGTCTCACTGCTGATGTGAAAAATTAAATGGGATGATGTTTCAAAGTGCCTGACACAGTGCCTGAAATAAAACAGAAGTATAACAAATCATCATTTCTTTCTCCTCAACCAATCCATTTTTACGTTATAGAATTTCTAGAAGAATTGCTTCCAGTCAGCTTGGACAACTTTATATCCAGTTTCTATAGGTAAAATTTATATGTTCCATCAGTAACAACCAACGATTACTGCGCTCGTACTATGTCAAGAGTGCTGGAATAGTTCCTGTCAATACGTGATGGGGTTGATGAGAGACAGGACATACATAGATTATAAGGTGACCAGATTTTAACATTGGTAAAGCGGGACACTATTGACTGGGGGGGAGGGGGTTCTTGATTAAAAATTGGGTCTATCTCCCGCCGTTCCCTAGCTTGTCGTGCATTCTTTCCAAAAATCGGGACTTTTTTAAAACGCCCCGGGACGCGGGACAAATTGTTAAAAATCGGGACTGTCCCGCCAAAAGCAGGATGTCTGATCACCTTAACATAGAAAGAGATTTAACCACCACAGAAATCTCATGCTAGGTGCCCAATATGATGATAAACCATATGGAAGGCTTATCTATCTGCACTCAGTTGATAGGTGCTACAAGAGGTCCAAGGATGCCAATAACATAGTCTGAGAAAACTCTTCTGGAAATGGCGACAGCTGAAACATGTAGAGCCCTTTCTTTCTCAGCTCTGCTAAACCGCAGGTACCAAAGGTCTTTCACTGGACGATTCAGCTGTGTTCCATCCCTGAGGCAAGCCAGGCTGAGGCAGGCCATATACACCCAGGTCAGACCAGCCCCCATCCTTCCCCAGCCACTGAGTCTGGAATTCATCTTTCTGTCATTAGCCCCTAGGCACCAAGAACCTCACTAAATCACAGGCTTCCCCCATAAAATACAAATATATTTGTCCAATCTGTCATGAGCCCTTGAAATTCTGCAATTATCCCTATGTCGGGCACAAAGATAAATCGTTAAGTCTTCTCATGTGGTTCATTGCATTATTCCTAAGCCATTTGTCACAAGCCCAGGCCTTACATTTCATGCCACCTGTATTTCTCCTGAGACTTTGTTTACGTATTCTCTTATTTATGGCCTCACCACTCCCTTCAAATTTGACTTTTGAAACTTTCCCCGGGTAGAATCTTGGCTCTCCTTCAACCATAGGTTAGTTAAATTCTCCCTCCTGCTACTCTGCCTTATAAATCGTTTCTCCCATCCCACCTGACCCCAGACAGCCCTATCTCAAGTTAAATCATATGGGAGGCTTATTTACCTATACTCAGCAAACAGCACGTAGAGGTAAGTGTTTGGTTTGCCCTTTAGTCTCCCTCCTAGAGCCAGAGTCCTGCCTTGAATTTTAAGCTGTTTGTATAGAGCTCTGATCCATTATCTACTGCTTACCAGCTCTCCCCTAGGGCCAAATTCAGTTCTCTGTAATTCTCCAGCCACCCAGAGAGAATCCAATGCACTCAAGCATACTTTCTGGCTAGAAACTTCTATGGAGATGCCAACTATGCTGACATAACTGATAACCATTGAAGATGTTCCCTCAAGTGCTTCCTATTACTGGGCCCCTTGTGACTAAGTGGGCTTTTGTGACCAGTCTGTTTAATAAACTGTGAGAGATGATAGGTGTTATTTATGGGCTAAGTCTTTGTCAGTGTGAGAATCCCCAGAACTTGCTTTTCTCCTATACAACAATCAGAAATGTTCTAAATGAGGATCCTTCCTCAACTGGGGTTCATTCCAGAGTGAAGGTGACTCAGAGCAGAACCCCCAACCAACCCACAATGAACCATACAGTTTGAGTGAAACATAAACCTTTGTGGTAGAAAACACTGAGGTTTTAAGGTTGTTTCTTACCGCAGCATAATTTTTCCTATCCTTACTGATAGTCTCCATAATAACTGATAAGAGACTACTTTTGCCATGATCACAACAACTGGCTCAGTCTTGCTTGGGTAAGACTTGTACTTGAATAATCCCCTTGATCCCAGCCCTGAAGCACCATCATTCTTCCTTTCTCCACTAGTGTGTGCTGAGCACTTAATCTCACAGGAAGTCATCAGGACACTGATTCTATTCCAGAGTTTTCTGACAGACTGTTTATTAGTTGGGATGATATTAACTGCAAGTCATAGTAACCCATTTGATAGTGGCTTATATAAGATACGTGTTCCCTTATTAAGAAATACAGAAATAGGCAGTCATCAAGCTGGCTTGTAGATTCAACAGTTTCCACAAAGATCCAAGCCCTTTTTATTCTTCTATTCCCCTGGCTTCCGCGGCTGACTTTTGGTATGTACTGATTGCAAGGTGCTGCCACCTTCAGTGGAATCTTATTTTTCACATACCGGTAATAGAATTCAAAGGATAATAGGACCATCTCTCTGTGCCTTTTTTTTTTTTTTTTTAATCAGAGAAGAGCCTATGAGCAGCCTTATCCTTAGGTCTCATTGGCCAGACTCTGCATTACAGCCTCCCAAGAGGGATTGTGAAGACTGGCTCAGAGAACTCATTATTGCACCGGAACCAGGCATATTACTGTTCCAATGAAATCATTGTTCTGTTGAAAAAGAAGAGGAGAGTAGAGCAGTTTTGCAAATAGCCAACAGTGTTTGCCAGAAAAATAATAGGTTTTACTATGAAAAAAGAGCAATTGTCAACTAAATTTGGGTGATTCTGAGTTAAACAGGCACCATTATAGAATAGTCTTTTTTTAAGATTTATTTTATTTTATTTTTTTATTGATTTTTGACAGAGAGAAACAGAGACAGAGGGAGACAGAGAGAAGGGGGAGGACCCAGAACAGTCTCCATAGTTGACATTAGTTTTCCATATAGTTTCACTCCACAGGTGGGCACAGGGCTGTGCAGGGCAGGAACTGGGCCGGAAGCCTCCCACATAGGTCCCGGCAAGAACTGAACTGGGGGCACACCCCAGCTCAGCATGTGGGTCCACATGGGCTGGGCCAGGATTCAATCCTCGGTCCCCAGGGCTTCAAAGCGAGCGCTTAACCTGCTGAGCCATCCCAGCTTTCCCTAGAATAGTCTTAATATGGCAGGTGCGTTGTGAACCTCCTAAAGAAGGAAGTTATAAAGCATCTCCCAGATGTGACACATCAGAGAAGGTCTTGTAGAGCATTTGATTGCAGCCATTCATATAGAGCCACCACATTAATTTGGACCCTGACTAACCAAGAGCTTGTAATGTTTTGATCTGAGTTGTATGAATGTTGTGTGTGTGTGTGTGTGTGTGTTATCTGTGAGTAGGAATTTTATTCAGCAAATTGATGACTACTAAATGAAATTGTGTTGTCTTACCTAATTACAGAAACAAAATGCTATTTACTACTACATCAATTTACTATATTCACTACTATATCAAATATTGTCTTACAAATGAATGTTACTAATTATCAGTGTTTAAAATAGACATTAAAAATAGGCTCAACGAAGACCTCTATTTAGAAATATATTATAAGAAATCTTTCATTTAAATTAAATTGTCCTTTCAGTTAAATTAAATTAGAGCTCTAGAAGCACCATAGATCAAACCATTGCAACAGCAAGTGTCAAATCCTAACTAATAATATAATCCTGTATTTCCTTGTGATCTTTTTAAATTTAGCATTTCCATTTATTCTAACTTTGAAGTTTTCCTCTTCTCTATTATTTATTCCAGATGAAAATTCCCTAGTCACACACATCCCACTCTCCGCTTCCGTCCCTGCACATTATAAGCCTAAACCACACATACCTACATATAACAGACAACCTTAACAGATTGCTAGATCTTCAGCTAGAGTAGGAAGCTTTTTCCTAGAGACCAAGCAAATACCAATGGAAAATACTATGGCTGTCCAGAAAAATATCCAGCCATAAATGCCTCTATTTTTCATATTACATGACTGGATAGTTTCCAGAAAGACCTCTTAACACTAGCAATTTTGTGACACACGGAGTTACTAATGGTAAATTTCCTGTATTGCATTCAAGTGGAGCTGACTTAAGTTCCAGTGTTGTATAGAAATTTTAATATCCTTTTGACAATATGCTTCTAAGATTCTCAGTTTTGACAATATGCTTCTAAGATTCTCAGTTTATTATACTTCAACGGTTTTAGAAGTTTTGGAATATACTGGAAGATAAAACTTATTACAATTAAAAAAGATTTGAAGAAACCATAAAGTTGACTTATGTTATTGGCAAACATGTTTATTTTGTGTGCATTTTCCTTTTTAACATGTACATAGTAATTTTTCAAGTATAATTTCAAACACATGGCTTAGCTTTTCTACACAGGTGTTGCATAACACTGGAAAGCATATTGTGCTTCTATGCGTTCAAGTATATGTTTCATTCCCACTCCTCTTACAACAAACACTTCACAGACTTCCTGCTATTTATACCAGGAACATGTATTTGGCCTTGATATCACCTGCTCTTTTTAGTATAGGAACTTACCAGGAAACTTCTGGGAGCTTATAAAATCTACAGGAAATAAATACAATGTTGACTTTGTTATAAAGGTGATTGAGTTGGTAAGGAAGTGGTTAAAAAAAACTTTTATGACTGTAAATGTAGAATAAGATAATAATGTGTTACCCTTTTAAACCTTTCCTTATTATTTCACTCTCTCCACAATCCTTTGCATTTGTACAAAAACTTAACTTGATGTTTTAAATATTACTGTTTCTCAAACTATACTTTAATTATAATTCTCATTTTCAGGAATGACAGTCCATGTACTAATAAGAGTAATAATTGTAGCTCATATTGGATAAATGCTATCAAAGACTTTTGAATCATATTAAAATAACACTAGGGCCATCACACCATCCAACTTCAGATCCATGATTTTTCTAACCTAGTGATTCTCACTCCCAGCTGCATATTGGAATTACCTCATGAGCTTGGGCTCTACCTCCAGAGATTCTGCCTGAATTGTTCTGGGATGTGGACCTGACATTAGTGTATTTGAAAATCTCCCCGGTAATTCTAAAGTGAAGTTGGCATTAAGAACCATTGCAATCTATGGCAATGAATTCCTGTTGTGTCTGGGAGGGGGCTCAATGGAACAGGAATGAGAGAGAATATCCTTTAGTAACTACACTTAGAAACGCCATCATAAACAATAACAAGCCACTAAATGCCAAACATGCCAGATCAGATCATTTGACTTGTTTAATCTCTTAAAATGGGGGAAAGCTGGGATGGCTCAGTGGGTTAAGCGCTCACTTTGAAGTCTTGGGGACCGAAGATTGAGTCCTGGCTCTGGCCCGTGTGGACCCATACACTGAACTGGGGTGTGCTGCCCATGCAAGAGGCCCCCAGTTGGGTTCTCGCCCCCCCCCAACCCCCCGTTGGGCCCCTGGCTCAAGAGGGCTTGCCTCCCATGCAAGAGGCTCCCAGCCCAGTTCCTGCCCTGAGCACCCCACCCACCTGTGTGGAACAAAACTATGTCAAAAACTGATGACGTACAACTGTGGAGACTGCTCTGGGCCCTCCCCCTTCTCTCTGTCTCTCTGTCAAAACCAATAAAATAAATCTTTTTTAAAAAGCACTATAAGAAATATACTACTGTCCTCACTTTTATAGATGAATAAACTGAAGCACAAAGCAGTAAAATTACCAATAGTCAATAGTGAAGCCAGGACTCAAACTAGGTCTGCATAAATGCAAAGCACAAACTCTTCACACCATCACACTTTAGATACATTTTCTTCCTGAACCTTAGCAAAAAGCAGGCTATTGAACGAGGCTGAGCCAGTAATTTCTCAGTATCAGCCAGGGGTGACAAATATTCTATTATTCTTCATCAGAGAGACACCTCTGGGGAAGTGAACACCACCAGGCTTATTTTTACAAGTGAGGTAAAGAAGGCATATATGATTGTAACTAACATGAAGGTGCAACATAAGACTATTGAGTGTTTAGAATTAATAGCTAATGCTAGTGTTTTTATTTTTTAAGATTTACTTTATTGTTTTTGAGAGAAACAGAAAGAAGAGGGAAGGGCCCAGAGCAGTCTCCAGTTATACATCATTAGTTGTGACATAGTTTCATTCCACACAGGTGGATGTGGGGCCATGTGGGCAGAACATTTGCCACCATCCTGGTGGTTACTAGTTTTGCCACATTCCAGCACGTGGGTTTGCATGGGCCAGGGCCAGGATTCGATCCCCTGACCTACTGGTTGGTTGCAAGGCAAGTGCCCAACCTATTGAGCTACCCTGGCATCCCCTAATGGTAGTGTTTTTAAAATCAAGTATACATGTTGAGTGCAGTGGTCAATAGTTGATAGCCACAATCTACTTCTTTCAGTAGAGAATCTAAAATTTCTATGTAGGAATTGCTGAGGGCAACGGTCCTCAAACTTTTCGGCACTAGTTTCGTGGAAGACAATCTTTTCACGAACTGAGGGTGGAGGGATGGGGTGTGGTTTCAGGACAATTCAAGCACATTGCAGCTATTGTGAATTTTATTTCTGTTATTACACTGTAATATATAATGATTATGCAACTCATCTAATGCTACCGCTGATCTGACAGGAGGTGGATGTCAGGCTATAATGTGAGCGATGGGGAGCGCCTGTAAATACAAATGAAACTTGGCTCACTCACCCACTGCTCCCTTTCTACTGTGCAGCCTGGTTCCTGAAAGGCCACCAACTGGCCAGAGGTTGGGGACCCCTAGCTATGGGACTCAATATGGTAGAAAGGATAAAATAGCAGACTTGTCATAAAACTGCTTTTTCAAAACCCTTTCCATAACAATGAGAAAATAAAAATGTTGGCTATCTAGGTCAAAGAATTGAGGGGAAACGCTAGTAGAAATTGTGGAAAAGCAAAAGCCCTCCAACCCTAAAAGACCTACTTGTCACTGCTGCTGCCACTCAGATAGGCAAGGATGTTTTTGCCATCTGATTGAGGTTAAAAGGAATGAATTTGGTGCTCTGTGCACTATAGTGTATCTTTATAATGAAATGTTATTATTATTATCCACCTTTGAGAGGCATCTTTTGAATTTCCCACACTTCTTCCCCCCCTTCCACTCTGAGTCTAAGTTCTAATTACATCTCACAGCTTCTTAGCTAACTCTTTGCCTCTTTAAACAAACCTAACTATTGCTGCCCATCTCATCATCATCTCTCCCACCCTGTCTTTCATTTGGTTTCCTAGTTCTAAGGGTAAAGTCAGATAAAAGGAGGCCCCTGGTGAGGGTGTGGAAGTGGAGTCCTGCATCCCTGTGGTGAAGGTGTGAGAAGCTGGAAGGCAAACGCTGGAGTGATGTCCTGGAAGTGATAGCAAGGTCAAGAGTAGGACAGCCTGCCAAGCTCATGACTATATTTCATATGCACTCAATCATACTGTCCTCAGCTGTGAATTCTTTTTTCAAAATATTTATTTTATTGTTTTTGACAGAGAGAGAGAGACAGAGACAGAGAGAAGGGGGAGGGCCCGGAGCAGTCTCCATAGTTGTACATCATCAGTTTTCAACATACTTTCATTCCAGATAGGTGGGCGGGGGCCGTGCAGGGTGGGAACCAGGCTGGGGCCTCCCACATGCGAGGCACACCCCACAAGCTGGGGGCTGAACCAGGGGCCTCCCACATGGGAAGTTCACCCCAGCGAGAACTGAACTGGAGGCCTTACCCCAGTTCAGCATATGGGTCTGCACGGGCTGGGGCTGGAATTCGATCCTCAGACTCCAGGGCTGCAAAGCGAGTATTTAACTCACTGAGCCATCCCAGCTTCCCCTCAGCTGTGAATTTTTGATAAAGTATTTCTTTTATTGATTGACTGCCTTTAGTGAAGGCTAAGTTTGTTTATCTTATTGTACCTGTACTTTTATTATAAGCAGATTTAAGATTTTTTTTTTGAAATTCGGACAGTTACAATTTTTTTTTTTAATTAGCAAAGAAATAAGAAAGGCCATTCTAGCACTCAATGCTGGAATTTTCTATTTGGCACCACTAGCATCCTTAGCCCAATGATTCCAGCAACATGGAGCTCATGAGGTGGTTCTGCTTCTCTGAACAGCTCTAATTACTGAGGAGTTGTAGATGTTTATTGCTTGTTGGGCCAAATGAATTAAGAATTGTCTGCTATTTTTGTTAAATAATGAGGCAGTGGTTGTTTAAAAATGTTGATAGTGTTTTATGTAAAATCTAAAGGTTTACTAAGTGTGAAACATTAAGAAAATTATTTGCTTATTAAAAGCATAGGTATAAAAATTCATGGATCAAATATAACTATGAAAATGAAAATAAAAGGTTCTATGTCATCTGTATAGTAGTAGTGTTCAAATGCAATAAAGACAAATAATTATCCCTAGAGGAACACTATTACCACCATGGCTTAATTACAGTTTCTTTTCCCTCCCCCCTTGTGATAATTATTCACTCCTTTGGACTAAGAGATGCTGACAGTTCACCAGCAGCATGGTTATTTTTGTCCCACATACGCTGTGGTTTCCTCTCATTTTAGTCCTAAGACAATGTGTTCAATTATTTTCAGGTCTTAAATTTGTTTTAGCGGTGTCTATGTTTAGTTAGATTAATGATTCTCTAAATTTAAAAAATTTAGAATGAATTCATTTTGATATTTTAACAATGTACTGAGTGTAACATTTAACATATTAAGGAATTCTCAATTCTTACACCATCCATAAATTTAAGTTTCAAAGTCAGGCCAGAATAGCATCAAGATTTGGAGTCATGGGGAAGCCGGGATGGCTCAGTGGGTTGGGCGCTCACTTTGCAGCGCCGGGGACCGAGGATTGAATCCCGGCCGGGCCCGTGCAGAACCATATGCTGAACTGGGAGCTCCTCCAGTTCAGTTCTCTTTCTGTATCTCTCTCTCACTCTCTCTCTCTCTGTCAAAAAAAAAAAAAAAAAAGATTTGGAGTCATAAGACTTGGACTTCAATGGGAACTCTGTCACACACTAGCTGTGTATGAATTTGAACAAATCAATTAACCCCTCTGAGTTGCTCTTTTCTCATTTTTAAGATAAGAGTTATTTTGCCCAGCTTGCTGGGCTGTTATAAAATTCAAATGGAATAATGGCTAGAAAACTGTTCAATTTGAGTGCCATGAAGTTCTTGTCAAGTATCAGTCATAGTATATGTATTCATTCATTTCAGAAACATTTGCTGAATGCATACCAAATGCTAGACACTGTGTTCATGCCAGAAATGTAAAGATGTTTGAATAGAAGATTATAATGATGATGACAAAATTTAATAGGGTTAAATATGTACATAATATTTCTTATAGCTATGTAACAATACAGTATTATAATGGAT
Source organism: Craseonycteris thonglongyai (assembly GCA_004027555.1). NCBI lineage: Eukaryota > Metazoa > Chordata > Mammalia > Chiroptera > Craseonycteridae > Craseonycteris > Craseonycteris thonglongyai. Next base: position 162,049 of record PVKE010000197.1, read on the forward strand.
TTATAATATGTCCTCCTATCAAAGCTTTTAAATTTATATTTCACTTATGATGGAAGAAATAATTTTATTTTAACTTTGCCAGTTATTATATACTGCATGCTAACAATTAATGTAACTGAAAATTTGGACTTACAAATGGGATATAATTTATAATTCTATTATTTCTAGTTAAAAAAAAAAGTCAAAAACTGGTTAAGTTTTATTAAACTGGTAAATTTTATCAGGCTTTATGTTCAATTCGCAGTGTTGTCTCTGATCAATTCTTCCTATGTTGGACTGACAGTGGGCCCAGGCAGAATTTCAGCGCAAATAGTCACAGGAAAAGACCATCTGTACCTAGACTAGTTTTTAGGAGTTTATTTCAGTCAGAAGCAGGAATGGTCATATGAACTCCAAGAGCAAAAGATTATATATTTATATAGACAGAGAGAGATATATGTGTTAAAAGAAAACCTGTTAAAGATTTGTTTTGGGTTTATATGATAAACCCAAGAGAGCTGTCCAGAAAAAAATCCAATATGAGGAGAATGGTTACATGGCTGGATACATTCCGGACAGCCCTTGTATATGTGAGAATATTATAATCTATAAATATAGAACTCTAAGAAACTGCCATTATCAATATTTTGAACATTATACTGCTCCATGCCATTGTAACCTTATGGGCAATCCTTTTTGATAACAATCCTTTTGGAACTTTCACTAAATGGTCTTGAGTGGAATCCAAGTCTTGAATTGCTTAAATGAATTACACTCTCTCCTAAATGGTGTTGTAGTGCTGCTTCAGGATGTTAGATAATGGAATTGTGACCCGACAGCTTTAGCAGAGCTAACTCTATTAATAAGGCCAAACAGGCCTTTATCTCTGATGATAAAAACAAATAGCACAGCACTTAAAAAAAAAATCTTTGAGATATCCTTGGAATAATGCCACAAATTTGAGTCTGGAGAAGAAAAATGAATTGTTTGGAAAAGAGTGCATTCACATATTGCTCATCTTGCCTTTACTAAAGTACCTAAATATGAGAAATAGACTCTAAAGATGCTCATCACATATAAGTAGCTTGAGTAAAAGCTCTCAGGATGTCTGCTATTAAATATGGAAGCCCCTACCTCCGTAGAAAATCTCCATATCAAAGTTCCTATAGTATCATTAGTTAATTTACTGTTATATTATACCAAGCATAGCAAATGAGTTTCAACTCCTCTGCCAATACTAATAGATTGGTAGTGTCTGCTGGGGGCTCTTGGTTGAAAAAAGACCATGATGGTGAAACCAACTCTAAAGAAAAGATCATGGATCTGTGTATTTGAGGGTGGAGGTGAGGGCTTAGCAGTCTCTATACAGTGACAGTTATGGCTTTGTATCAGGTAAAAGGGTGATTATGCACCTGCCCAAGTTTACCTAGTTAATCACTTATTCATTTGTTTATCCTTCACCTCTTCCAAAAAGGCATGGAAGAAAATATATGTAATATAAAGAGAGAAGTAAATCATGGCAAAAAGAAAATAAGATCAAATAGATAAGATCTCTGAGAAATACAAGCCAAAAAAATTCCTGCACTCTTAGCTAAGGGAGTTTATAATCTGACTCTGACTTTTATAATAGCCAAATTAAAAATGGAAATCATAATCATTCACATTGTCAAAAATATAAGGCAGGTCATATACGTAAAGTGTAAGGCAGACATTTTAGTAGGAAAGAACAGAAGTGGAACTAGAAGACATGAATTTAAATCCTAGGTCTGCCGTTTAGTAGCCATATGACTCTATGAATTGTTTGAAGTTAAGTTATGAAGTGAGAATGCTCTTTATATTCTCTTTGGTCATGTAGATCTACACCCTTCACTGCACTGTACTGCTCCATGTTCTGGAAGGCTGACCCTCCAAACTGCATCACCCAGGCCCCTTTTGCCCTCTGGCTACCTGTTCTGTTCAGCCAACAAGAAATAACCTCTCCCCATTGCCTTGATGCCAAGAGTCTAATGGAAGCTGTTCCTTTTATGACTACAGCTCCTGACGGTTAATTGCCTTCCATAGCACCAATTCTCACCAGCTCCAAGATTGCTGCCTCACCTTGCCCCTTTAGGCATTTTTTTTTTTTTTTTTTTTTTTTTAGCCCACACTACAGGCCAAACACAGTGCCAGGCACTATTTATAGTACTTATTCAATAAATGCTGATAAATCTGAAATAAGGGGTATGAGGTTTGTGAGTATCCAGCAAATTCTGTTGTGCTTAGAAACCACCAAAGTCAGATCATTCCAAATACATGTTATAGTGATCAGGAGGGACCTTCTTCCTCAGTCCGTATTTATCGATAGTTTTTTTGTTTGTTTGTTCGTTTGTTTGTTTTCCCCTCTTTTGACACACAATTTTACAGAAGAGCAGAGATCTTAGATCATCTGTGGAGAAGTTGTCCCCATAACCGAATAGACAGATCTTATATAAAATAACCACAGCATAAGGGAGAACTCACAAAGAAAATGTTTTGCTTTTCTTTTTGCCATTTTCACCCTGTTTTGATTTTCAACATGTGTAAATCGTTCTGTTACTATAAAACTTATTAAATGAAGTAAAAGATCAAAGACCAAAAATGTAATAATGAGGTAAAGTTTTAATCCTTTATAAATTTTTGGCATGATCAGCTTGATTATATTCGATACATACTTAAGGGAGGGGGTTGTTTTTCAGACAGAACTGCTCATGTGTCCCAGATGTGACCTATTTTCTTGCCGGGAAATGGATGCCGAGTGTTGCAGAGGCGAGTCAAACAGACTTGGCTATTTTAGGAGCCATTAATGTAGCATACTTACAGGAACCAAATATGTAATTCCAGCTGGCCAATGAAAACCTTTACTGAGCATGTACTATGTGCTGAGAACAGAAATGTAAACACAAAGGGCAAACAAGTCCTGCTTTTGAGGCGGCCATAAACTAGTAAGAAAGGCAACAAATGTGTCACATTGTAAAAGAAAACAGATGTAAAAATAAAATCCAGAGCATAATATGTATAAATAGCAAGAGCCTGGAAAAAGGTCAAAAAGCATTACATAATATGTAGCCTTTTTTTTTTTTCTTTTTTTTTGTCTTAGTAGAGTTAAGGGAATGCTTCACAAAGAAGGTGGAATTCTGAATTCTAGGAACAAATTCAAAAGTTCTAATTCCAGTTTGGAAATTCTCTTCAATTAAGTCATGACCCGTTTATGGACAAATGTCCACAGATCAATGAGAAAACAGGTGGAAAAGCCTAGGATAAGGTGTGTGTGTTGGGGGGGGGGGGGAGAATGAATAAGAGTCATTATATTCTTCCTCTCTTCCCCTGTATTTTTTTAAATGGAGGTAAAATTCACATAACACAATATTCAGCTTGGAATCATTTTAAAGTGTACAATTCAATGATGTTTTATACATTCACAGTGTTTCGTAACCATTACTACTATCTAATTCCAACATACCTTCATCATCCCACAAACAAACCCTGGACATACTGAGCAATCACTGGCCATTTCCCTGGTTCACTACCACCTTGTAGCCACTAATCTGCTTTAGGTCTCTGCCCATTCTGGACATATCCTCTAAATGCAATCATACAACATATGGCCTTTTATATCTGGCTTCTTTCACCTAGCGTTAATATTTTCAATGTTTATCTATCTTGTAGCATGAATAGCCTTAAAAAAAAAGGCTAAATATTATCCCATTGTTTGCATATGCCACATTTTGTTCATCCATTCATCTGTTGATGGGCCAATAAAATGAAGGCATAATGCTGTACTGCAGATCTCTAGAACTTATTAATCTTGCATAATTAAAACTTCATACCCTTTGAATATATATCACCCCTTTTACCCTTCCTTTAGCCCCTAGCAACCACCATTCTACTCTCTGTTTCTATGAATTTGACTATTTTAGGAACTATTTTGGAATCAGGCAGTATTTGTTCTTCTGTGACCCTTATTTTACTCAGCATTATAATAATGTCTTTCAGTTTTATCCATGTTGTCACATGACAAGATTTCCTTCTTTTTAAAATCTGAGTAATATTCCATTTCATGTGTGTGTGTGTCCATGAGATTTTTTTTATCCATTCATCTGTGGTGGACATTTAGGTTGTTTCTATATGATGGCTGTTAGCAATAATGTTGCAGTGAACATGGGGGTGCATATATCTTGTTGAAATTTTTATTTCAATTCTTTTAGATATATACCCTAAAGTGGGATTGCTGGATCATATGGTAATTTGAAATTAAATTTTTTGAGGAAATTACATATTGTTTTTCATAGAGACCGCAACATCTTACATTTTATGCATAGCAACAGTGTACAAGAGTTTCAATTTCTTTTAAAATATAATAGCTATCCTAACAGATGAGTGATAGCTCATGGTTTGAATTTGCATTTCCCTGACGATTAGTGATGTTGAGCCTCTGTTCATATACCACTTATATGTTGGCCACTTGCATGTCTTCTTTGGAGAAATGTCAACTCAGTTCTCTCCCCATTTTTTAACTAAGTTGTTATTGTTTTGCTGTTCAGTTGCAAGAGATCCTTGAGTGTTTTGGATCTTAATCTCTTTTCAGTCATATGATTTAAGATATTTTTCCCACTCTGCAGTTTGCCTTTTTACTCTGTTGATTGTTTCCTTTGCTATGCAGAAACTTTTTAGTTTGTTTACTTTAGTAGTTTTGCTTTTGTTGCTATATGCAAGAATTTATTGTTAAACTCACTATCCAGAGCTTTTCTCCTATGTTTTCTCCTGGGAGTTTTACTGTGTTTTCTATTATAATTTTATTCCATTGTGTTCAGAAAAAATGCTTTGTATAGTTTCAGTCTTTTAAAATGTATTGAGATTTATTTTGTGGCCTACCATATGGTAATTTCTGGAGAATGTTCCATGTGCACTTGAGAAGAATGTGTATAATACTATTGGTGAATAGAGTGTTCTATATGTGCCTCTTTAGAAATAGGTGTTTATAGTGTTCAGTCTTCTATTTCCTTGTTGGTCTTCTGTCTAGTTCTCTTTTTGAAAGTGAGGTATATAAGTGTCCCACTATTATTGTTGAACTGTATATTTTCCCCTTTAATTGTCAGTTTTTGCTTTATATGTTTTAGAGCTCTGTTTATGTGTTTGTAATTCATATATTTTTATTTTATTTTATTTTTGAGAGAAGGTGAGAGAGAGAGAGAGAGAGAGAGAGCCCAGAGCAGTCTCCATAGTTGTACATCATTGTTGTGACATGGTTTCATTCTACACAGGAGAATGTGGGGTCACATGTGGCAGGAACCGAACTAGGGACCTCTGTCATGGGAGGCGAGAACCTTCACCACTGACTTACTGATTGCCACACAGTTCAGCATGTGCAGCTTGCATGGGCCAGGGCCAGGAATCAATCCTTGGACCTTGTGAGTGGGAGGAAAGCACTCAACCACTGAGCTATCCTGGCATCCCTCATATATTTTCTTGATGGACTGAGCCTTTCATCATTTTTCAATGTCCTTCTTTGTCTGTTGTAAAAAAAATTTCTTACACTCTATTTTTTATGATATTAATATAGCAGTCTTTTGATTCTTGTTTTTATGGAATATCTTTTCACATCCTTTAATTTTTCAACCTAGTTTGTCTTTAAATCTAAACTGAGTCTCTTGCAGAAAGTTTACGGTGGGATCATGTTTTTTAATCCATTCTGACCTTGTCTTTTGATTGGAATTTCAATTTCATTTACATTTAATGTACTTGCTAATAAAGAACAACTTCTATTTTGCTATATGTTTTCTATATGTCTGATATCTTTTCTTATTCCTCAATCCCTGCATTACTGCCTTATTTTGTGTTAAATATACCAGGACTGTCCAGAAAGCATCCAGCCATGTAATAAGAAAAATAGAAGTATTTATGGCTAATATATATATATATATATATATATATATATATATATATGCCATTTTTGTTCCTTTCTGACTTTTGTTCTACACATTTCTATGTTATTTTCGTAGTGGTTGCCCTGAGGACTACTATTAACATTTTAAGTTATAACAAACTAGTTTGAATTAATGTCAATATAGTTTCAATCATATATAAAAAGTTTGCTCCTATACAAATCCATCCTTCCCTTTATGTTGTTATTGTCATAAATTACAATTTATTCATTGTATACCCATCAACATAGATTTATAATTACTGTTTTAGGTAGTTTTCTTTAAATCATATAAGAGTTACAAACAAGAAGTTACAAACTAAAAATACATCAACACTGACTTTTATATTTACCTATGTAATTACCTTTATCATTCTTCCTGTGCTTTTTTCCTTTCTCCCTCTTCCCCTTTTTTATTTGTTCCTTTTCCCTTTGTTGTCTTGGTAGGGAAAAAAATAGAAGTTGTATTTTATTATTATTTTGAATAGGGACACTTATAATGTTCTTGGCGATTAATCCTTCCTATCATCTTTGACACTCACATGGTGTATTACAAATATGTCTCTGTGTTACTTATTTGCTTTTTTTCTATGCAAGTCTGGCAAACCCAGTTAGATGGTAAATAGTAAGGGAACTGACTCTGTCTTATATTTCTCCACATTTCCAGTGTCAGAGGAAATATTTTATCTATAGAAGATACTTAATATATGGTTGTTATGTTGTCCTAGATACCCTGCCTCCTTTCTGCAGGCAGAGCCATTGTTATCTCTATTTACAGTGAGAAAACTGACAACCAAGAGAGTTCAGGAAGTTGACCAGGTAATAATAAGAAGGGGAGAAAAACTTGTTCTTCTGGGCTTTGTACCCAATGTTGTTTTTCAAGCAGCTTGCCTAGGTTATCTCTTACAAGCAAACAACAAGCTTTCCCACTACTAGCACCAACTTCTGGCAACAGGCAGTCCTTGTAATGAGTAATCCAACTGAGACAGCATTCAATTTGAGATGCCTATCTCTTGTTTCTGAATAAACACTGAAGGCAAATAAAATAGATTTGTTTCCCACAGACTTCCTGAGTGAAAGAGAGACACACTGGAACTTTATTCTCAACTGGAGGACAATGTCTGTGAGGATGGCTATGCTTACAAGTCACAATGACAACTACAAATGAAACAAGTAAGGTGGCATGGCCATAGTTTGCCCTTCTCAAACCTTGAAATGGGTGAACCTTGCCTCCTTAGCCCAAGGCCTGGAGAATGTGTAGTGGAAGGCCCAGGTGAGGCTTTTTGGGTCAAACAAAAAAGGGTTTTAATTCTGGCTATTTGCCATACACATTGCAACTCTGAAGAAGTTACTTTCTCATTTGTGAAAATAAGGATTAATGTGAGGATTAATCTCAATCATATGTGTGGGCTCTGTGTGCTAGTGGCCGCGCGAGGAGACCAAGGTGGCTGGGAGATTTGCTGCCTTCCGCAGGAACGCCAGGGTCAAAGGGCCTGTGCTGGCCACATCTTCACCACTGGGGCCTCACTATCATTCTGCCCGCCTGCAGACCCGACACCCTACAACCACCAGTGCCCGTCTGAGGCGATGGGAACATACCCAAGCATGCAGCCACCCCCAAGGCCCAAGCTTGGTGCAGCTGAAGATACTGTGAGCACGTCCTGTGACAGGAAGGAGGTCACCCTCCCTGATAGCTCCCAATAAAACTGTGAACAGCAAAAAAAAAAAAAAAAAAAGAATAAATGGAGCATGTGATGGTGCCTGGAATAGAAAAAAAATTATGTTAATTTGCTTTCCTCATCCTTGACCTCCTCTCACTCCTCCATTGCCCTTCCCACTTTCACATTGACCAGTGCCCTAATTCTCTCAGTCTCCAATCCCCTACAAAATAAATGGGCTGATAAATGCTTTCACCCTAAAGTGTGACTGCTAGGTTAAATATTTTCATTTATACGAGAATATCTTTATTTTAACATGGACTAAAATCTAATGTTCAAGGAATGAAACTGTAATTAGAAAATGAAACCTGCTTTGGGCATAAATAGATAGATAGATAGATAGATAGATAGATAGATAGATAATAAAAATCAGCCTTATTGGAACCAGGGCTTCTTGGAGAAATGGCTGATTCCAGGATAAGGACAGGAAAGTACAAAGTGAACCTAGAATATCTTATGCCAGGAAGTATGGAAATGCTTAAAAAATACATTCTAGAGGGTAAGACAGGATGGATCAGAGGGTTAAGTGCTCGCTTTACAGCCCCCAGGAACCAAGGATCGAATCCCAGCTCTAGCCCATGTGGACATATGCTGAACTGGGGTGTGCTTCCCATGCGGGAGGCGTCCAGTTAGGTTCTAATCTCCCGCACCCCCACCCCCCTCAGTCCCTGCCTCAAGGGGGTGTGCCTCCCTGCAGGAGGCCCCTGCCTGGCTCTGGCCCTGTGAGCCCCCACCCACCTGTGGAATGAAACTGTGTAGGAAACTGATGAAGTACAACTATGGAGACTGCTTTGGGCCCTCCCCCTTCTCTCTGTCTCTGTCAAAATAATAAAAATAAATCTTTAAAAAGAAGAAATAAAAGGCATACAAATTGGGAATTAAAAAGTTAAACTGTCACCTTTTGCAGACGACATGATCCTTTCTATAGAAAATCCTTAAGATTCCACCAGAAAACTATTACAAATAATAAACTAATATGGTAAAGTTGTAGGATACAAAATCACTGTGCAAAAATCTATATCATTTTTATATGCAAACAATAAAAGTTCAGAAAAGGAAATGAGAAAACAATACCGTTTGCTATCAAAACAAAAATAATAGAATACTTAGGAATAAACTTAAAGAACATGACAAACTTATACACAGAAAACTATAAGACACTATTAAAAGAAATTGAAGACAATACAAAAAATGAAAAGATATTCAATGTAATGGATTGGAAGAATAAACAGTTAAAATGGCCATATTACCCAAAGCAATATACAGATTTAATGTAATTTCAATAAAAGTCCCACAGACATTCTTTCCAGGAATACATAAAAAAATTATCAGATTCATATGGAATCACAAAAGACCCTGCATCGCCAAAACAATCCTCCAAAAAACGAATAAGGTGGAAGGCATCAAGCTCCCAGACTGCAGTTGATACTACAAAGTGTCAATAATCAAAACGGCTTGATATTGGCAGAGAAACAGACATACAGTCCATTGGAACGGAATCAAAAACCCAGAAATAAACCCACAAATATATGGACAGATAATCTTTGACAAAGGAGCAAAAAATATACAATGGAGAAAAGAAAGCCTCTTCAGTAACTGGTGATGGGAAAATTGGAAAACCACATGCAAAAGAAAGAATTTGGACTGTGAACTCTCACCACATACCAAAATTAACTCAAAATGGATTAAAGATCTCCATATAAGACCCGAAACAATAAAGTTCACAGAAGAAAGCATTGGTACTGAACTTATAGACCTTGGTTTCAGAGAGCACTTTATGAAGTTAACCCTAAAGGCAAGGGAAGTAAAAGCAAAAATAAATGAATGGGAACACAGCAGTGGTTTGATGGTTGCCTGCAGGTCGGGGTGGGGAGGTGGAGGGGAGGGCTGGGGGTCATGGGAGGGGACATCAAATGTAAAATAATAAAAAGTTTTTTAAAATTAAAAAAAAAGAAAAAAAATATGTTGTAGAATTATGCAGAAGCCAGTTAGAAGGGGTTGCCAGTGGCTGAACATGGGGTATTTTGGTGATTTATTTTTATTTTATTTATTTATTTATTTATTTTTATTTTTTATTTATTTTTTATTTTTTGAACTTAACTGGGGGCCTCACCGCATTCGGGAAGCACACCCCAGTTCAGCATATGGGTCCGCCTGGGCCGGAGCCGGGCTTCGATCCTCAGTCCTCGGGGCTTCAAAGCAAGCGTTTAACCCACTGAGCCATCCCGGCTTTCCCATTTTGGTGATTTAAATGAATAGTGACAAGAATGAATTATATCATAATGAATAAAAAATAAATTTATGAGTTCATATTCATACTTAGAAAACTTCAAAGTGGGTGTGGAGAGAAGAGAAAACACTCTCCTTTTTTAAACAGAATAATGCCAACTAGTCGATGTAAAAGGAATAATGGAAATAGAAAACCACCATTTTATGCTCATCACAGTAATAATTAATTCAGACAATAATTGACAATAACATTAAAAGCATTGAGTGACAAAATTTTGGGGAATCATATAATTATATAGTCTTAAATTACTTAGTAATTACAACTGGAAAAACATCTTTACAATTGAGAAATCTGGTGGATACCATTCTAACCAGGTGACATCTCGCAAATTTGGACAATCAGTACCATGTTCCAATGCCCGCACTGAACTCACAAAATAGTCTGTGCCAAAAATATCAAACCAATTCTGACCACAAAGCAACAATGTGACAAATCTTACTGGACTGAACTATTCAAAACTAGTGCTGTCATGAAATAACACACACAACACACACACACACATATGCATGACTGCAGAGTTTACCCTGAGCTAACTCACGATTACACCCCTAACCTTACTCCCAAAGCTTGCCACATGAAAAATTATTATTAAATACTGATCATCATATACATTTCTGTTCTGTTAGGATTAAAGACAAGTTTTGTTTAGAAATAATTCCAAGAACAGTTTTTATTATATTGAAAACCAGTCAGATTTGCTTCAGCCTCAAAGAATGGGTTTATGTAAAATTAAATGAGTATAGCAGCGAGCTACACTTTTTGTTTTTCCTAAACAGGAAATGGGTAAGATGTATTATATTCCATATAAGTTATATATCTAACACATGGAGAATAAGTAAGCTATATTTCCTCAGGCAAACATCATTTTAGTGTATTTTCAGTTGCTATACAGGTGGGTTTCAGAATACCATAGTTTTCTCAACCTATAAGAAAATATAAACAGTATATCTCAACAGTGATCTCTGTCCTCTTTAGAAATCATGCTATTATCATTCTATCTGTGAATCATGTCTTATGAATATGATCTTATCCACTTTCCATTTATATTGTGTAAATTAAAGAACTTCCTGTTTTAAAATATATTAATTTTCAATACCCCTGCAAATAATAGGAAGTACCTTGGGTAGTTATAAAGTTAGATTGTGCTTACTTTCTAGAGACAAACATCTGTGCATTAAATGATTAGCCACTATGTGTCACTGTTTGGTCTTTATTTTTTAAATCTGCTTACATGGATTAGAAGGTATTTTGTATATTAAAAAAAATAAAATAGGTCACCTGCAGAATAACAGAGTACAAAATGATGACATATCTTGTGATTCACTTAGATAAAACTGATATATAAAGTACAGATTTATATGTTTAAATGATACCTTTCGATTGGTTACATTATCAGTACATTTTTACTAAATACCTATGTTTGTTACCTGTTTTTAAGTTTTTTTTAAATATAGTACATATACTTCCCTATATACTACTAATTTTTTTCTCATTTGAATTGCTTAGAACAAGGTAAAATAATTATGTCCAAATTTATTTGACTTAGAGCTTTGGGGTGAATTTAAATATGCTTAATAAATGAGATGGTTAATTGACTCAATAAAGTGCAAACTAAACAGTCTTTCCCATCAGTTTAAAATACAATTGATATAATTACGCTGCGTGTGATTTATCTTTTTATAACCTTTGTTGCCCCAGGCACATCAGTCTTAAATCCTCCAAGTTGGCATCTGTTTAGTTATTTGACACCATGCCCCTAAATAAAATGATAACTGTGGCTACAATCCCTTTCCATTTTGGAGCCTTCTCAATGCAAGAACCAAAGATGCCAACATTATTCCTCTGCAATCATTTTACCTTTGCAGTTATGATATTAATACCGCAGTTAGGCTTACTTGTCCATGCTTTTTCTGACACCATGTTTGACCATTCTGAGTGATGGCCCCTCACCTCCACCCAAAATGACTGTGGGCACTTCTGCAGTTCAGAGGATACTGTGATGTGATGCCCAGATCTTCAACATCTAGGAGTACTGTGGGAAGATAGCCACCAGACTTTGTGATTTGCCTTGGCTGTCACAACACTTATCCAAGGCAGCCCACATCCAGTGACTTGTTAATACAGACCCATAAAGGCCAAGCCCGCTTCATCCAAACTTGAACAACTTGGAAGGGCCAGTCCAGTTTCAGAGCTCCCAGTGGGTGGTTGAGACTTTCACAAGGACTGCCCCACAGCCTGCTTTCTACCTCTGCTCACATCTACTTCCTTTCCTTCCCTTCCACAGCTGTTATCCCAACAGCACTTCTTAATAAACCTCCTGCATGCTAATCTTCATCTCAGTTTACTTCCTGCTATTTTTTCTGCTTATGGAGAAATTTTTAAATCCCTTGCACTACAGATGTATATTTCCCAATGACAGATGCCTTCACCCTTATTTTGAACTTGAACTTGGCTTGAACTTCTCTATTGAAATCTTAGAACAGGTTAGTGATAACATCGCTTGAAAAGCACTGAAACTGCATTCAAAGGCAGTTTCATTGTGATATAAAATATCTTTAACAAGTCTATAAAAGCCCCCAGAGCAAGATTCTCAGTATCAGTCTCCAGATGAGCACTAATTTCATAACAGGAGTCAGTTCTTGGCCAAAGTGAGGAACAGGTATTTCCTTTTATATACAGTGGGAGGTAGTCTAGATCCTTGATCCCCCTTTTCCAGTCTCCACCTCAATAATCACATTGGCTGAAAACATGAAAACATGAGAGGATGAGGATTGTCCCAACCACATCACCTAAAAGTTTAGATCCACTGAGTATCCAAATTAATTCTCTCCAAGTGGTTTATCAGAAGGCTAAAGCATACCATGGTTAGTGTCTGGGTGGGTCTTGCTTCCCTAAACTCAGTACAGTATTTAACGGAGCTAGGCATTTCATTTGTATCCATTGTGATCACAGACCTAAGAACTAGAAGATGTGTTGAAATATCAACTTTGGTCACTATTTTTCATCCCTTGGACTCTTCTGCTTAGTGCCTGCAAATTTCCTTTCCCAGGGCCTGGACACTATTATTGCAAAGTATCTCCAAGATTATGCAAATTCTCACAGTGTTTGGGGTTGAATTTAACTGCTTGTGGACCTTGACGCAACCAGATGTAGCCTGAGTTTGCTGTAGTTCTTTGGACATTGTGGACTGAAGGCATCCCTTGCGGGTATCATCCAAAGAACTAAATTAAACTTGATGGTGGGTCTTAACATCATTCTAACTTGTTTATCTCTCTGTTGCTAAAGTTTAGCCTATGTTACAGTTCTTTCATTTCTCCCTCATTCTCTCCCTTTCTTTATTCCTCTGTCTTCCTTTTACCTTAAAACATTTGTAGGACTTCTGTTTGGGAATTACGGAAGGTATAGCGGCACCTAAACAATGCTGTAAGGATCCCCTGTGTGTCAGCTCAATAATTTGCTTCCGGAATTAATGCTTTGTTAGTGAGGTTCACTTGGACCTTTTGCTGTTGAGATTGTTCCTCTGCTAGGATGGCTGCTCTGTCTGGGTATCTAACTCTATGCCTGCCAGGTCAGAGTTTTCTTCTAGCTAGTGTCTACCTTCAGCCATTCAGGGTATCTAAGTATCAACAAGGACAACTTTAGGCTTCTCCATTTCTTCATTTCATCACTTGTATGTGCAAGGCATAGATTTCCTTTTCACAAGTGGAGCCTGTTTAAGGCACCTTTTCAGGGACTCTCTCCTATTATCATTTCTCCATCTACTTACAGACAAATTCAGAGCTTAATATCTCACCCTGACCCTGTTTTTCTCTCTCTTAATAATAGCTTTGCTTTATTGTAATTGAAAGTGTAATTATCCATTTTTGAAAACTGAAATTAATAATCACAAATAATCTCTAATATTTTAATATATTTTCTTTATATTAAAGAAAATGCACACACACACACACACATACACATACACCAAGACATACACACTGTATATAATAACTAAAATGTATTAAACAACTTTAATGAGCTAGGATGTCTGTTACGCATTTATATGGGCTGATCCCCACAACAATCATATGAGGTCACGTGGAGGGAATTGTTTTTGTTTTTGTCTGCAGTAGGCATCCATCTCCCTACCCTCCATCTACATGGGTAACCACCTCATGAGTTCACCTTGGGTTTGTAGTCTTGGTGAGGTAGGCAGTCTGGGTGTCCTATCATCTTCTGGCAAAGGGTTGGACACATCTCCCATGATAAATCAATCAGATGCCCTCCCTGGAACTTGAATCTTGACTAGAAGTACTCAGAAAGACTTGGCAACCATTTTATCCTATTCATCTAGGTAACGCTGTCCCCAAATGACTTCCCATAGTTTTGCTGCTAGGTCTGATGAGCTGCCCTATGACCTGCCCTTTCTCATGCTGAATTTCTCAGATTTTCCTCTGTCTCTGTGATCTTTCCCATATTCTTGCAACATTATTGGTGTTGTTTTTTTTTTAATAAAGTTACCTAATTTGATTTCTCCCATGCACAACCTCCCCCAATCCATAACCATTGTAAAAATGCACAGAAATATACAAGTATTATTCTAGTTTTCAGAGACTGAAACTGAGGCTCAATTAAATTATAAGTGACTTGCCCAAGATCCCCCAGGCAATAAGAAGGGGTATCAAGTCTCTATAGCACTGAAGTTGGTACTTAATTTTAGCCAACTCTTATCACTCTGCATAGATAACATAGATGTGTGTGTATTCTTACAATTATTCTTTCCACATTTGAGATCTGACCATATTCACAATTTTATCATTTTCAGCCTTTAGTATTTTTGTCTGATAATAAAATTACTTTAGAAAATGTCAAAATTACTGTAAAATACAAATGTAAAACTTACCCATTAATTCAATACTGAGATATCATTATAAGGCTATAGACATATAGACATTTTGGGTTATTTCCTTTAGTCTTTCTCTTTTCCTTTTGTTGTATGTATATACACACAGATGCATACACAAATAGAAACCCATATATATATACAGCGAGAGAGAGACAGAGACATACAAATATTTGTATCATCACTTTTTTCTTTGAACATTATTTTGTAAGCATTTTTCCAAGAAATTAAACTTTCAAAATATTTTAATAGCTAAATATATTTCATTGTATAGCTATACCATAATATATTTCATCACTCCTCTTTCAGACATTTAATAGCTGTTTCTTTTTTTCTCTCTGATAAATAGCACTGCAATCAACAACTTTGAAGGCAGATGATTATTTTCTTAGAATAGATTCTGGAAGTGAAATTATTGACTTAAAGGCTTTGAATATTATAAAGACTCGATATATACTGTCAAACAGTTTTCGGACGAACTGTGCCAATTTATAATCCCACAACTAGTGTTTGAAAGTAGTTTCATTCAACTATCCAAAAATGGATGCCAACTTTTAGACATGAATGCCGATAGAAAATGATAGCCTACATTGTATCATTTCTTTTTCTATTTTTCTTATTATAAAGGAATGTAATCTAATTGCAGAAAGATTGAGAAATATAAAAGATTACAGAAAATAATGTCATCCATATATAGAAATGACACAGTGTGGCAAACATTTGTCTTCTTGCTGTGCCATATTAACTACATAATATTTATAATGTTGAAATTTTATGGCTCAGACTTTTATATCTAAATTTTTAATTTAATGTTATATATCATAAACATTTTGTTATCAAATATGCTCTAAATAATTTTTATTAGTTGCCAAATATTCTATCTTATGAACCTGTTATAATGTAGTTAATCTTTCTTGCTTATTGGACATGCATTGATTGGTATATATAGAATTGCAATACATATTAGTGTGTGTAATCTTTGAGTGCATTTTTTATTATTTCGATGGAATTTATGACATGAGCTGGAATTATGGAATCATGAGTTTAAATGATATGAATATTTAAAAATTTCTTGATACTGATAAAAATTAGAAAAAACATTTTCTAAAATGCTTGTTCAAGTTGTTTCAGTGATTCATGTTTTTTGCATGTTTCTAACTTATTCATATTTGTTTGAAATATTTGTATTTCTTCTTTGGATTCACCAATCATGTCCTTTGGATATTTCCCATTAGACCTAGTATCATGAAGAGATTGGGCATTCTTCGCTGAGGATCAATAGACCAGCACAGAGTCCAGGAAAACTCAGTTACTCCCAGTTACTCTTCTTAAATATTTTGAGTTCAATCACCTGCAGCTCTTAGTGATGTGTCTTCATATGTAGTAAGACATGTTGGCAAAGGAGATTTAAATTCAAAAAGCTCTTCCACATCCAATGACATTTTTGCTTACTGGTGAGGTAGACAGGGCAGGTTAGTGTCAATAGCATTATTTTAGAAATGTGGAGTTAAGTTCCTTAGAAGAAAACTGTCAACAGCCAGTGGAGAACAAAGTCAAGACTCAGACCAGGTCTTCAATTCCTAAATCTTTTACTTTTCATCAAGTCTTATTACCAATGTTGTTAGTGTCCAGACATATAAAATGACTGCATACGGGGACAGAAAGTTCTGGAGTAATGTTAAGGAACTCGATAACAAATGCATGTGTTGTATTTTTAGAGCAAGACTGATTTACATTTAGGGGCCTTTAATTGCAATCATCCATCAATTTAAACTTTCAATGTCTAAATATAAAGACGCAGCAATATAAATGAGCCAGCTGCACTTTTTATGCAGAGCATGAATTGATGAGTTTATGAATGAGTGAAGTAATGGAAATCAACAGCAAGAGTAAGAATATTCTAGCCCATTTCAATAGCCTAAGCCAGGTATCAGTACCTTGGAGAGCTTCTAATTTGCTCCACCACTCTACCCCAAGAACATTCTCATAAAAGACAGGGTTTTCAGCCGCCGAGGGAAAGAGGAAGCATTGCACATTGATAATCCTCCATGGTTTTTTTTTGAAAGTTACATCATTTCATTTTTTATTTTCCTACCTGAAAATGGTTTTTCCTTTTGCCTCATTTAAATTTGCCCATGGTTTGTGATCTTGTGAGTGCTTATTTGACTTTAGTAGCTTTATGGTGTCTTTCCCCCGTATAAAACACATTCTTTGCCATGTCTGCAAATTAAAATATCGTTTTCCAAAGAGCGCCTGTGAGGTAATCAGCTCTATCTCGCTTGGTTTTTTTAAATTTAAGCTTAGTCTCTATTATGGAAGCAGAGTGTTAGTCTCCACAGGTGTAGCCACAGGTGACGCCAAGAGCCGCCCGGCCGCGAAGGAGTTGGAAAGATGCCCGAGCCAACCCTAGAAATACACGGGGCCCAGCGGCCTTTTCTGCCCTCGGGGCAGAGCGAGCGTCTCACGCCCCGCCGCGCACGCGCGCTCCCCGCCCCCGCTTTCACTGCACCTGCCAGGTCATAAACCCCTTCCCACCGGTTCATGCCCGCTCCCCGAGGCTCAGTCTTGTCTCACGTTGATTGGTCAAGAGAGCGCGTCCAATCAGCAATCCCTCCTGCGCAACCTCTTCCCGCTCTCCCCGCCCCTCCCACCCCGCTCGGGCACCTACCTTCTTTGTGACTGGTGCGCGTCCAAGTCACTCAGTGCGGCGGGGCGAGGTGTGCGGTAGTGGGAAGGAGGGGAGAGGCGGGGCTCAGGTGCCGAGCTGCGCGGGCCAGGCCGGGTGGGGGCGAACGGCGCAGCAGGAGGGGCGGGGACGGCGGCGGTGAGGAGGGGGTTACGCCGGGGACGTCGGCAGCGCGAGGCTTCGCGCTCGAGCGGCGCGGGCGCTGGGCCGGGCCAGAGCCTTCCTGGTGGGCGAGCAGGTCGTCGACGCTGGCTCCTGGGGGGAGCGCAGCGGGGAGGTGTCGGGATCAGCGGCGTAAGCGACTGCAGCCCCGGCCATGGAAGACACGCAGCCGCTTCCACAGTCCGAGCTGCGGCTGTGCGACAGCCTCATCATCTGGGTGAGTACGAGGGGGCGAGGGGGCTCGAGAGGACGCGGCGAGTTAAACGGGTGGTCCGGTTTTCCCTAGGTGAGCCCGAGGAGTACCCCTGGCCACCTTCGCCGCGGAGTCGGCGCGTCCTTGACCAAGAGAGTACCACCTGCGGGTCGCGGGGCAGGTGTGTGTGTACTCGTACGTTTGTGTCTAGGGGCGGGGGAGGGAAGGGAACTCTGGGGGCGGGACGAAGGAGGCTTGTTTTAGACCCCTGATCTTGCTCCAGGCAGCTGGGTATAGTCAAGCGCCCGTCCCCTTTACAAACCCCCGCCCCCATCCCCCGTTCCATTTCCTCCTGCCTGGCGCCCAAGCCCTAGACTTTCTGGATCACAGATTCGCCTTCTGTCTGCTGTACAGTCTTCCCATAGGGGCCTTTGTGCCACTTGGGAGTGAAGACCCCCTCCAAAAGCCGTCCTTCCATCCAGCCACTTTGCTTTACTTGTACACAGGTGGTCAGGAGGTGGTTTTAGTTGCTCGATCGGAGCTTCTCCACGACCCCAGGACATCCGATTTTATAGAAACCGCTTAGAAGAGATGTTTACATGTATTTCCTCTGTGGAGAAAAAAATGTTGGGGTGCGAGCTCATATTCCCTTCTTCTAGCTGCTTACCCCTGCCCTTCCCTCTCCCCATCCCCCCATGGACAGGTATTTTCTTTAAAGAAAAAGACTTGGCAGTTTCGTTTGTACTTTAGCTATGCTTAGTATTTCTATTAATTTGTGTTGGCTTTGGACAGGAAGGATCTGTCCCCAGTATTTGGTCAGCAAAATGATGTCCCACCTTTTAGAAGTGCTCAGCGATTAGAGAGAGAGCATGATGTTGTTTCTAACCCTATTGAACAAGGTTTGTGCTCGATGGCCCAAGGTCCTGTTAATGATTCCCATCCCGAAACCAGTTTAGTTTTGTGTAGGGGAGTGTTTGCAGAATGGAATGTAAACAGACTGGACCGGGAGGCTGTAATTAGTTGAAGACATTCCCAAGTGATCTCCTAATGCGTGTAATTCAAGAGAAGGAGAAATAG
Organism: Craseonycteris thonglongyai; assembly: GCA_004027555.1. Lineage (NCBI taxonomy): Eukaryota > Metazoa > Chordata > Mammalia > Chiroptera > Craseonycteridae > Craseonycteris > Craseonycteris thonglongyai. The sequence goes on from PVKE010000197.1 coordinate 180,974, forward strand.
GGGAAGTTTCTAGTAGTTATGAAGTGTATTGGAAATACCCATATTTTAAAGCAACTTTTATAGTTTAGAGATAAATGTAATAAGTGGGATGCAAATATCTAGACTTTCCGAGTTAAAAGCAGCTAATTGTTCATCTGAATTTTCATTTAAAGTAAGTACTGGGGTTTAGATGCTATATTTAAGATTGTCATAAAACAAGGATACATTACCTTTAATGATGTGATTTGTTAAAACAAATGACTAATTAAATGGTGTATCCTGATCTGTAACATTGTTGCTTTAAACATCTTAATTTGTAAACCCTTTAACTATATGTCTTGACTTATATATGAAGTTGTAGAGAAGCATAGGATTTCCTTGAATTGTATTGCATTATTTTAAAATATTATGTGACTATATCCTTTCTTTTAACCAGTACTTACTGAGTTCCTACTTTGTGTAAGGCACTGAGGAAGACAGATACTAAGAATAATCAAAGAACTTTCCATTTTAATTGGAGTAGTAGAGCTGTGTATTTTTACAATAGAAGGCAAAATTTCTTAAAAACTACACAAATGTTATAAACCAAATGGTAAGGAATTATAAATGACAGAGTGTAATTGGTTTGGTTATACAACCAATATTTTTTAAAAGATTTATTTTATTGTTTTTGACCCAGAAAGAAGGGGGAGGGCCCAGAGCAGTCTCCATGGTTATACATCAGCAGTTTTTGACATGGTTTTGTTACACACGTGGGTGGGGGCCATGCAGGGTGGGAACTGGGCTGGGGGCCTCGTGAATGGGAGGCACACCCCTTGAGCCAGAGGTTGAACCAGAAGGCAGGGAGCATAACCAAACTGGGGGCCTCCTGCATGGGAAGCACACCCCAGTTCAGCATGTGAGTCCACACAGGCTGGGGCTGGGATTCGATCCTCTGTCCTCGGGGCTGCAAAGTGAGTGCTTAACCCACTGAACCATCCCGGCTTCCTCTATACAACCAATTATACTCCAGTTTTTTCAGGCTGCTGAAACATTTTGGAGAAAATGGAATAATTGTGCATACTTTTGCCTCTACAAATGCTGCTACAGCCAAATCCAGTTTTGATTTTTTTTTTTTTTTTGTCTTAAGTCCCTCTAACATTCCTCGTAATTCTGGTTTGGTGGTGATGAATTCCTTTAGCTTTTTCTTGTCTGGGACACACTTTTCCTGTTCCTCAATTTTAAATGATAGTCTTGCTGGGTGGAGTAATCTTGGTTGTAGGTCCTTGCTTTTCATCGCTTTGAATATTTTGTGCCCATCTCTTCTGGCCTTCAAAGTTTCTTTTGAGAAATCAGCTGACAGTCTTATGGGAGCTCTCTTTTTGTTTGAGACTCTGTGCTTCCTTAGCTTGTAATGTTTATTTCCTTTGCCAGGATAGGAACGTTTTCTGTCCTTATTTCTTCAAATAGTTCCTCAATCCTTTCTCCTCCTTCTGGTATTCTTAACGATGCAAATGTTGTTACATTTGATGTTACCCCAGAAGTTTCTTTAACTGTCCTCATTTTTAAAATTTTTTTATTCTCTTTCTTTTTGCTGTTCCAGTTGGGTGTTTTCTGCTACCTTGTCTTCCAAATTGCTGATTCAATCCTTTGCTTCATCTAGGCAGCGGGAGAGTCCTTCTAGTGCATTCTTCATTTCAGTTATTGTAGTATTATTCATTTCTGACTGGTTCTTTTTTATGGTTTGTATGCCCTTTTTTACGATTGCTCTTTTTGTTGAAGTTCTCACTAAATTCCCTGAGCATCTTTTTTTTCTTTTCTTTTCTTTTTTTACTTTTTTTAAAATATTAGTTTCATGTGTACAAGAGAACATAAAGCTTAGACATTTATAGCCCTTACATAGTAATAACCCCAACGGGCCTGTTTCTCATTTGATACCTTATATAGCTATTATAATAACATTGACTATATTTCCCTGTGCTGTCCTCTACATTTCATGACTGTAATGATTTTATATATATATATATATATATATACATATATATATATATGAATGATAGTGGACATTCAGCATTATATTATTTTCAGAGCTACAACATAGTGGGTAGGCATCTATATAATTTCTTTTTTCCTTTTTGCAAGAACAGTATTTAATTAAATGAAAGTCTGTCAATGACAGTCTGTCATGTTAAAATAATCTCAATGTACTGAGGATTTCAAATAATTTTTTTTTAATATTATTATATTTTATTGTTAAATTTAATGGGGTGACATTGGTTGATAACAATTAGATAGTTTCCCGATGTACAACTCCACATCACATCACTCATGCATCGCCTTATGTGCCCAGCTCCCAGAATCAGGTCCCCCTCCAACCCCATATATCTGGTGCCCACTCCCCCC
>PVKE010000198.1:0-92468 GCA_004027555.1 Craseonycteris thonglongyai
CTTTTCCCATTGGCCCCAAGAATACTTGCCGTGTTTGTGTGGCTGCAGCGTTTACCCCGAGATAACTCTCGGATTACAGCCCTAACTTTATCCCCAAAATTCCGTCCTCTGAAATTTACCACACGAAAAAATATTATTAGTGATCACCATATACATTTCTGTTACATTAGAGATAAGTTCTGTTTAGAAATAACTCCAAGAACAGTTTTTATATTTTGTTTTCACATTGAAAACCGTGTTTATGTAAAATTAAATGAATGCAGTGGTGAACGGCACTTTTTTTTTTCTAAATAGGAAAAGAGTTAAAAAAAAAACAGGCTGAGTGTTGAATCAAGATTGACTATAGCATCTTTGTACTTTGAACGACTTCTTAGGGCTTTTCCGGCCTGTACAGGAGGGCTGTGGGACTGTCTGTGTGTCTCCCAGGGGACAGGGTGCCTCTTACCTCTTGTTTGTGGGCCCTGTCTTGCTGGTGGATACCGTTTGCAGAACCGGAATTGCTGATGGGCTGTAAGAGAGACAAGCAAGGGCAGATGCTGAGAGGTTCCCAAGGTAGCAGTTCCTGATTTGTCCACTAGATGGCAAGATCTCCCTGACGGGATCATCCCAGGTTCTGAACTGACCAGAAGCTCTTCAGAATGGGGGTCCTAGGACCCCGGGAAACCAAGGCTGCATCTCTCCCATTAGTCCGAGAAAACTCCATGGTAGACCCATGTACACCTTGGGCTGGGACGCCCAGGGGGCATGCCTGTGTCTCTCCCCTCAGACCAGGGTTCCCAGGCCAGGGCTGCCTTCTCTCCGCATTAGGGGTCCCAGGCCAGGGCCAGGCTCTGGGAGGGCACTAGCTCCTGGCACGCCACCTGGCCCACCTAGGCCTGGCCTTTGGCTCACCGGGGACTTGTCGGGACAGCTCCTCATGGCCTCCATGAGCTTCTCCACCTGCTGAGCCTGGTCCAGTGCATCCCGCAGCGCGTCCTCTGTGCTCATCAGCTGGTGTTGCAGCCGCAGCAGCTCAGGGGCTGAGGACGGGTCAATGAGGGAGTAGCGCCTCTGGTCCGACAGAGACTTCTCTTTGTCCTAGAAGCAGCCAGAGAGAGGAAGAGCATGAGTGTGTGTGTGTGCAAGTGCGTGTGAGAGAACACGTGAGCCAGAGAGGAAGAGCATGTGTGTGTGTGTGTGTGTGCAAGTGTGTGAGAACATGTGAGCCAGAGAGGAAGAGCATGAGTGTGTGCACACGTGTGTGCAAGTGCGTGTGAGAGAACACGTGAGCCAGCGAGGAAGAGCATGTGTGTGTGTGCAAGTGCGTGAGAGAACATGTGAGCCAGAGAGGAAGAGCATGAGTGTGTGCACACGTGTGTGCAAGAGAACACGTGAGCCAGAGAGGAAGAGCATGTGTGTGTGTGCGCGCACATGTGCAAGTGCGTGAGATAACACGTGAGCCAGAGAGAAAGAGCATGAGTGTGTGTGCGTGCACATGTGTGCAAGAACACGTGAGCCAGAGAGGAAGAGCATGAGTGCGTGTGTGTGTGAGAGAGAACATGTGAGCCAGAGAGGAAGAGCATGTGTGTGTGTGTGCGCGCACGTGTGCAAGTGCGTGAGAGATAACACGTGAGCCAGAGAGAAAGAGCATGAGTGTGTGTGCGTGCACATGTGTGCAAGTGTGCAAGAACACGTGAGCCAGAGAGGAAGAGCATGAGTGCGTGTGTGTGTGAGAGAGAACATGTGAGCCAGAGAGGAAGAGCATGAGTGTGTGTGCATGCACATGTGTGCAAGTGTGAGAGAAAGAACACGTGAGCCAGAGAGGAAGAGCATGAGTGCGTGTGTGTGTGAGAGAGAACATGTGAGCCAGAGAGAAAGAGCATGAGTATGTGTGTTTGGGAGGGCAGCCTCTCCTCTACAAAGGCAACCCTTCTGCCCCCACCTCATCTCTGAGCCAGGCCTGAACATCACTGGGACAACCCTCAGGCATCCGTCCCTCACCTGAGGCTCCCCACTGAAGCATCTTCCCTGTCCCCAGCCCTACATGTCCAGGCCCTGTCAGATACTTCACATCCTCCAAGTTCCCCAATCCTCCCTTCTTTCCTTCTTGAGTGCCCCCACTCCCTCCATACTGTCTCATGTGGGTCCTGCATCTTTACCTCCAGACCCACAGCCTCATCACCGCTTAACCTCCAGCCATTTGACCCCTCCCAGTGTCCCCTCTACCCCTCCTCCTCTACCCAGCAGGTCCCAGCTGTCATATCCACCATGGTCCCCAGAGACACACCTGACTCATTCCCCACAAACGACCCCTCCTTCCTGATCGTCATGTGCGAGTCCCCAGTGCAGACACTGAGCAAGGCACTGCTTCTGGTCAAGTGCTTCCCCTGATGGGGTGCTCACCACCCTGTAGTAGCCCATCCGGCCTCTGGATAGGTCGGATTCTTAGGAGGTCTCGCTTTCCATTTCATCACCCAGGCTGCCACATGCCAGCTGGTGTCTGCAGAAGCAGCCTCCCATTGCTCCTCCACCAGCTATGTCACTGACCATTGTTTTATGGGGCTTTGAACTCTCTGTCACTTGGCTGTTCCTTGGGTGGCTCTAGGTCATCCCTGTCCATGACCTGACAGCAGGGCAGCCCCAGCCCCAGCCCCAGCCTGGCGTTCCTCTGCCCCCAGACCACCCCTCCCCCTACATACCAGCCCGGTCAGCTTTTCACGCAGGCTCCGGATGTCATCCTTGAGTTTCTGCTCCTTGATCCGCCACTCAGCCTTGTGGACTTCGCGGCTCAGGTCCCTCTCGGGCCCTGGGGAGTGGCGATTGGCCTCCAGCAACAATACCCTCAATTCATTCAGGCTCCTGGAGGGGGTAACGGGTGTGTGGGAGGGTACAGAACAGCTACAGTCAGCTCTGGGCAGTCATTTTCCAAGTGCCCAGAAACTGGCCATACCAAGGGGGACACTGCCTATTGAAACATCAACTGCACCAGAAGGGGCCAGAGTGGAAACATGAGACATGAACCATTAGACCACAACCCAAGAGGAGCCAGGATTTAGGGATAGAATAGTCAAGAGGACTTGGCCTTTACTAGAATGCTTTTAAAGCATTATTTTTAAAAAGAGAATATTTGTTTAACTAAAAAACTAAGCAAAATAAAATAAAATATTCATTCAAGATGGCTTATATAGCAAGTCATTTTAAATGGCTGATATCAAATGAGTTTTATTTCCCATGTCAACTATTATATTTAATTAACTGGCAATAGCTGTCTGGAGTAACGAGAATGATTCTGAGGCCACATCTAGGCTGTGCAGAAGAGTATGGCAGTCAATTAGCAATGTCTGCCACAGGCACAAGATAAGAGGTTAGCACATACCCCTAAGACTTTTCCCTTGCCTGCACTTCTACAGAGGGGAAAATTCCCTTACTAGGTAGACATGGGTAGAGGAAAACAAAATGGAAATCTGCTGATACTTCCCCTTTCCCTTTCATCTTCCTTCCTGCTATGAATGTGATGAGTGGAGCTTCAGCAGCCACCTTGCAACCATGAAGGAGAGTCCAAGAGAACCACAAAGGTGTTGGCATTAATATTTTGAGCCACTGAACCAAGTGTCAGCCATAGCTACTCCCAGATTTTCTGTGATGTGAGAAAAATAAATCTCTACTTGTTTAATCTGCCAATACATTCCTAACTGATCTCCAATTCCTCTTCTAAGCACCACAGGAGCATGGAGGAACTCAGAGTGGCCTCTTTCAATCAAGAACAGATTCAAGGAAGAGATGGGATACTGAAGAATGGGCTGGACTTAGTGAAATGTTCAAAAAGAAGGAGGTAAGAATTGCGTGAGTGAGGAGAGATGGAGGAAGGAATGAGTCAGTTGGTAGCAGAACATCAGGCTCCTCAGAGGAGGAGGCTGGGCTCAAACACCGAGAACAGAATATCTGATTTGGATGGGGGAGGGCACAGGGAGCCGGGATGGAGGGGCCTGGCTGGTCATCAGTGCATGCTGGAAAGGAACGTTCCCCAGTTGTACCTGTTTATCTCCCTCCTGGGCAGGGCCCCATATTCTAGAGAGGTGCTAGATTTTAAGCAAATCTAGTACAGAAACTCCCAATTGTATATCAGACTTACAGGAGGGGTGGGAGGAGACAGCATTTCCCTTATAAAAAGATGCTTGTACTTCAACAAGATTGCTTTAACTTAGGATGGAACCTCAAATGCTTACAGGGGCTGGCAAACTATGCCCATGAAGTGGGCATAAAAGCCAGATTTTCATAATATACTTCAACCAAAACAATAAATTGCCAAGACTAAATTCACAAGAAAATACGAGGATCCAGCTAGCTGTCTCCTAAGCCCAACAATCAAAAAATTTGCTAAAATGTTAAACAATGTCACTCTTCTTACTAGAAGTTTTTTTAGAAAACATTTTTCATCAAAAGCACTTTATTTGTTACATTCAGTTGGTTTATTATTTTTAAGTGTATTAATAAATAAATGATTTTAAATTCCTCAGTTTAAATTTCCAATATGGTAAGTACAAAATAAATCAACAAAAGCTCTTTGGGAATCTTCAATAATTTTTAAGTTTAAAGGAGTCCCTGAGACCGAGACGTCTGGGAACCACTAATTGTTCCTGTAAGCTTGGTCTGGAGAACTGTGTTAAGGATTCTGAGGCTGCATCTGAGCACAGCAGAGGTGAGTATGGCGATCACTGGTGATGCCAGCCACCTGGCCCATCCAGCCCGTCCTTGCTGACCTCTGGAGAAGACTGGCTAATGTTTGGGGGCTGAGGGTCAGGGTCAGGGACAGGGCCAAGCCGGTGTGACCACAGCCCAGGGCTGACTCACCGCTCCTTCCTAAGCAGCTCCTGGCTGATGAGGACCAGCTGGCCGGAGGCGTCGTGGGTCTTCCGGGACACAGCCTCCAGCTCAGCCTCCAGGCGCCGCTTCTCCTTCTGGAGGGCATCCACCTTCTTCTCTCCCGCCTTGCACTTGCTCTCCAGTGCTGAGGGTCAGCCGGCAGGGAAGAGGGAGAGGGTCAGGATGTGGTGGGACTCTGTCCTGGGCAGGGAGCTGGTTCCCCTGGGGGCTCACAGTGACACACTCCACCGAGCGGGTCTTTCTCGTCCTGCAGAGCCAGGCAGCTGGGGGCCGAGGGAACAGCCACAAAAGGCAGACCAGGCCCCCCCACAGCAGCCTGGGCCCGATAGCGGCAGGGAGCAGTCCACCCGCCAGTACGGGTGTTACAGTGCGGCCTGGACAAGGAAAAGCTCAAGCTTCACCTTAGCCGTAGGGGACTCTGAGGTCAACTGACCTTTGTTGGGATCAATTATGCCACGTGAACGTGATGGGAACTGGAGAGAAGCTGGGGGGGGAACCATTTCCCAGGATGGGGGCCATCTCACAGATACCACCACTGGCACTCTGGCGGACAAGAAGCAGGGCCAGTTTGTCACCACATCACAGTTCCAGACCCCGTGCCTCTCCCCAGGCTCCCACTCTGTCCTTCCTCTCTTCCCCTGTGCCTTGCTCTCTGCTAGGGCTAGCATGCTTCCAACGATTCTGAAATCCTGGTTTTTCCTCTAGAGGCTGGGGACAGATGTACTGTATCAAAGTGGTCTACGAGAAACAAAAAGTTCTGATGGAACTGAAGCCGAGTGGGGCTCCCAGTTATATGACGGACCACCAGGGACCTACTATTCTCCCAACCACTGCTGCCCAGTGGAAGTCCGGTGTAGGAGAACTGGCCCAGGTCACCTTCTCAAGGCCACTCCACGCTCCCTGGTCTATGCAGCCCTCCACAACTGCCCTGTGCAAGGCAAACTTACCACTTACTTGGGCCCTGAGCATCTCGGTTTGTGACGTCAAGGCTGTCACCTCTTTGTCCCTCTTGTTTAGCTTGTCCTGTAGGCCTGGGAGAGAAGGGAGAGATGAAGGACACTCAGTGCTTGGGGTCCAGTGGTCACCATCCCTCTCTCTAGGCAGTCCACTCTGAATCACAGGCTCCAATCCTGCGTGGCCTCAGGCAACTTAACTCTCAGGGTCTCAATTTCCTCAAGTGAAACATGGAGCTGATAATAATGGTGCCCATGTCACCTGGCCATGTGCATTCAATACTGGACAGCCTCACAACAGCCATGGAAAAAATGCATGGAAAGTGCTAGAAACCAATAAACTTTCCATGAGTTAATTTATAAATTTAATGTAACACCAATACAGATACCAACAAGAGTTTTTAATGTTTGTAGAACTAGATAAGCTGATTCTAAAATCTCTTTGGAAAGTAAGCATGAATAGTCAAGCAAGTTTGGCAACAGCTTCTTCAGAGTTAAACGCAGAATTAGCATATGGCCTAGCAATTCCACTCTAGGTGTACAAGGGCTGTCCGAAAAAATCCAGCCATCATCAATATAATGAGAATAGTTACATGGCTGGGTACCCTCTGGACAGCCCTCGTATATCCCCATAGAAAAGAATATAATGATAAGAAAGAGTCCCCAAGATATATTATTTTATTTTATTTATATATATTTTTTATTTATTTATTTTTGACAGAGAGAGAGAGAGAGAGAGAGAGAGAGAGAGAGAGAGAGAGAGAGAGAGAGAAAGAGAGAGAGAGAGATACAGAGACAGAGAGAGAACTGAACTGGGGGAGCTCCCAGTTTAGCATATGGTTCCGCACGGGCCGGGGCTGGGATTCGATCCTCGGTCCCTGGTGCCGCAAAGTGAGCGCTTAACCCACTGAGCCATCCCGGCTTCCCCAAGATACATTATTAAGTGGAAAAAAAGGGGCCAGAGTGAGAGGCACCATCTGTTACCGATTTGCTTGAATGTGCATAAACTATCTCTGCATGGGGACAGAAGTTAGCCAACATTGTGCCTTTGGAAAGGGAACCAGGGAATAGGGGACCTTTCACCTTATGCCCTTTGAACCACTTGTAGTTTATACCTATTTTAAAAATAAAGTAAAACCAAACAAATAAGGTATTTGCACAATGCCCAGCATTCAGACTGAGCCGCAGCCCTCCTCGCCTGGGGGGTGAGTGGGTGTGCACGCAGCAGGAGCCTCACCAAATGGCACATGATGCAAAACCAAGTGGGCTCCAGCTCAAAAGCAGAACCAATAGGCCTGTGCCCGAAGCCCTGTGTCCCGCCGACCCAGCGGCCACTCACCCTCCACGGTCTCCTTCATCCTCATCTTCTCCCCTGAAATGTCATTTGACTCAATCATCTGAAAGAAGAAGCCTGTAATGGGGACACTCGTCTCTCCTCTCTGCCCCCAGCCCCGACCAGCCGAGCAAGCACACTCCACCCCACACAAGGTGACTTTCAGGGACTTGCTATGGGACAGCACAGATGTCCTTGATCTGGCCCCTCTGACAGCAGAGGACCACCTCTGCTCCCAATGCTCCACAGCGGCTTATGCAGCTTCCACATGAACACCTCCTACTCCTTACTCTGCTGAAAACATCTATTATGATACACAGATGTCTGCCTTGGGGTGCCTACAAAGGTTAGTCTTGGGAATCTGTTTTCACTAACATCCAGAGGCAAGATTCCAGCCTCAGTTGTCCATCCATGAAAGAAGTATAGACTGCCATGAAGCAGTGTGTGCAAAGCATGCCCAAGGCCAGGACTGGGCTACTTCCTTTCTCTATAACACTTCTTTTAAGTTATAAACCTGGAAGCCAAAAAACTGATCAAGAAAAAAGTCTGTAGGGCAAACTTGTTCCTCACTGCTTCCTTCTGCAGAAGTTTCTGCCTCCTGTCCAAGCTAGCTGTCTTCTGAGATTGCAGTTTGCCACAGTCTAACACTAGATCAGGGCAGCAGAGGTGGGAAGTCACCTCCATGACCTGCCCCTCAGACTTCTCGTACATCCCAAGCTAGCTGTGATTAACTAAGCCCTCTCGACCTTTATTTACACACTGCAGGAAAAGTGAGGCACACACTAAAACGATTTTTAAAATGGTTCCCATCTTACTATATGAGACCAAAAATCTAGTTGTCCTAGGACTTAAACCTCTGAATCTGGAAGGAGTGTGGGCCTAGCCCATGGCCCCATGTGTGTGTGGAAATCAAGAGAAGCCTTCCTGAGGTCACCACCCACTTCCTCAGCCCGAGGTCTGTGACTGAGGGGCCATCCCAGGCCTCTGTCCCCCATGCTCTGTGGAACTACAACAGCCTCAAACCTCCCCAACTAAGGCAGTTCAGGTCCTGGGGTCCCAGGCCCAACTGTCCTGCCCTGAGAAGCCAACAAGGCCACGTGCACACCAGCTAACCTAGCGCTCTTCCTTCCCCTCTGCCCAGGATCCTGGGAGAGCACTTGCCAAGCACAGCTGCTCTCTGGGAGAGGGGGCAGGAAGGCTGCTGCAGTGGGGCCCCAAGGCATGACCCTGGCATTTACAAAAGGCACTTGGTCCTCAGGACTCCTGAAAACTCACTATTCGAATGCTAAGTTCTACTTTAAAAGTACAAGGGGAACGGAAGTCCAAGAACCCCAGGGGCCTGCAAAAAGGCAACAGCATGCTGCTCACTGTCTCTTCAGTAAGTTGACTTTTGTCATCCTAGGAGGTGCCCTCTGGCAGCAGGTTTGGGCACGACCTCTGCCACTGGTGGGCAGAGACCCTGAGAAAGTTACTCTGCCTCAGGGTCTTGGTTGGCTCATCTAAGTAATGGAGCCAGGAATGACCTAGGGGGAGTGAAGGTGAAAGGGGGCAGCATGGGCCTGGCATAGGTGTGGTGCCTGCAGCTACTCAAAGGCCCTTCCTGGCCCCACTGAAGTGGACATAGCTCATGCTACCCGGGGTGTTGGCCTCCTCAGCTGGGTCGTTTAGATTTGGAGCAAAACTGATAGCTGTTGCAGCAGCCTCTCCGAGGCTGCGCCACTCCAGACTCCCAGACGCCCCTGGGGCCTCCATGTTCGGGGGAAGTGGTTGCTGGACTGCTGTTGCTCGGTCTCATCAGGGCTGGGAGCTGCCGGGACGAGCAGGGCCGGGCCTCCTCGTCCATGTCAGGCACCTGCACAGCACAGCGTGTCTGGGTGCGTCAGGGACTTGGGCCTGACAGGAGGTCTGTTCTGTGCTCTGGGGTGTCTCTCTCCAGGCCTGGTCTGTGGGGGACGCAGCCAGGTCAGCTCAGACCACCCTGAATCCTCACGGTCACCCAGGCCAGACCCCCTTCTGACAGAGATGAGGGGCTCCTCCTCTGAGCCCAGCGGCCCCCAAACCTACAAGGGCATATGCCCAGGGGCAAGGAGAAATTCCTTTAGGCTGGCAGGAGGTCAGTGAACACCTGAGCCCCGCAGTACAGCCCAGCAGGAGGGGTGCCTACGTTGGTGTGCTGGGACGAGCACAGGGCCTCCACAGTGTGAAGTCTGTTCTCAGCAACCAGCAGCTTCTCCCGGAGCCTCTCGGCCTCCAGCTTGCTCTGGGCCTCTGAGCGCTGCAGCAGCTCGTGGTCCAGCATCTTCTGCTCGGCCAGGCAGATCTGCTCCTTGAGGAACTCGATGGCCTGTGCCTGGCCCCGGTACTCCGCGTCCAGCTTCTCCAGCTCCTGCACCCGCAGCTCGGCGTCGCGGTGCTGGTCCTGGGCCTCCTGCAGCTCCAGCCGGTGCTGGCTGGCTTGCAGCTCCAGCTGGGCCCGCCAGTGCTGCTGCAGCCCAGCCAGCTCCTCCTGGGCCTCCTGCAGCTTCTGCCGCAGCCCCTCCTTCTCTTTCACGTGCATGGCGGCCTCGATGTCGTGCTTGGCCCGCAGGTTGCCCAGCTCCAGCTGGTGTTCCATCTTGATGCCCTCCATCCCGGCCTTCAGCTCCCCGATCTCCTTCTGCTGGGCACCGGGGCCTGAGTGCAGGGTGGCCTTCAGGTCCTCCAGGGACCTCTGGTGGTCCAAGGCCAGGGAGTCCAGCTTGGACTTCCAGTTGTCCATGAGCCCCATGTTCTCGCTGGTGGCCTGCTGCACCTTGGCCTTGAGGTCCGCCACCTCCTGCGCGTACTTCTCGTTGGCAGCTCGGAGCTTCTCCAGCTCGGCCTGGTAGGCCCTCAGGGCCTTCTCGTACTTGTCCCGCAACACCCCGCTCTCCCTCTGGTGCTCCTTGCTGGCCGACAGCAGCCGCTCCCGCAGCCGCAGGGTCTCGGCGGCCTCAGGCTGGTCAGCGGGCAGTGGGCCTGAGTGCAGCAAGCACTGCTGCAGCTCCTCAATCTCGCCACGGCGCAGGTTCAGCTCCTCCTCCAGCTGCAGCACCCGTGATTTCTCGGCCACCGTGGTCAGCTACCAGGGAGAGAGGGAGGTGAGGGTCTCACCCCTCGAGGGCCCCAGCCCCAGTGGGGAAAGGTGGGAAGGACAGGGCACCCGCTCCTACCTGGATTGCTGATTTTTCTCAGCTGCCCTGCCCACCACAGCTCCTAGAAAGACCCCCTGGCTTGTACCCCAGTGATTCTGCGAGTCCACTGTCCCCACTGCCCTAGGCTTGGGACAAACCAGTGATTAAAGGAAGTTACCTACTTGAGGATATGGCTTTCTTTCAGTCCATGTCATTTTTAAAGGGCAGGGTTAACAGGGAATTTGCTTTATTCTGCTCTAGAGAGGCTCCCAGCTGGAATGGAGTGAATCAGAGGGGCTGTCTGGAGGTGGCGGCTGAGGAAGAGCTGGTTGACTGCCTTAAAGCAGACAAACTTAATGCTCCCAGACCCACCTTTTGATGTAAAACTCTGAGATCAGAGACTCTACCCACCAAAGATGCACAACTTGCTCATGTCAATGGTCATAGATTTAGAAACAATATACTTAAAAATTTTAAATCTTTTACAAGCTTAAAAGATGTTATTCTTGCAACTGACCTTTAGTTCAATAAACCTATTTTTGCTTTTTCAATGAGGTTGCACCCTAGATCCAAAGGCCTCGCTGTGGAGGGCTCCAGCCTGTCTGCCATGACAGGATCAGTTTCTGCAAGAAGTTTCTGTGCACATGCGTTGTGTGCTACACGAGCGCACACGGTCACTGGGCAACAGTCTATAAAGGGACCTCTGAGTTTCTCCAGGTGCCCACATGCATGCATACACTCCCGTGGGCTGAGGTCGGAGTGCAGAAACTGAGCGCCACTCCCCACATGCCCACACTGTTTACGTCCCAATCACTGCTGGCTGGCTGCTTAGCTCCACTCCCAGAACTGCAGTGGGGCTGTCTGCTAGGCTGGGTTGGCCAGCTGTTTGGATGTGTGTGCCCTCACAGGGGACTGACCAGCCCTTGGACATGCATGGTGACTGCAGAGGGGCCAGCTGGGCATGGAGCCTGGACTCGGAATGACGTCCTGGGACTCAGGGGACCTCACCCTCAGACAGAGCTGTCCCTAGCCTAGGAATTGCTTCCTAACCTATGCATCATGACAGCCAGACCCTGGGGCTGACACAAAACCCATGTCCTGGGGACACCCCCCACACTCCCAGTCCCGGTACTTCATGATGGCTCCGCCTGCCTGCCACCATACTGAAGACCCCCAACTTGAGGAACCTGGATCCCCAGTCCCCCAACCTCCAGCCTTCCCCAGCTGGGAGAAGGGAGGCATGGAGATAACATCTGTCCGTAGAAGGGGAAGAACATTCCCAGGAGGCCCCCGATTTCTGAACATGGCTTGTCATGGCAATACATGGGGAGGGAGGAAGGGGAAGGGTCTCACAGGACATTCCCAGCCAGTGGGACCAGCTGAGTCACAGAGAGCCAAGCCCCCTCCTTCCCACCAGGCATCATGTGGCAGCAGAGCTGATAGCGAAGCATATGCATGTTCCCGAACCTCTACTTCCCTCTTAGAAAGGGCGCAAAAGTAAAAAAAAAAAATGAGGATAGAAGCCAAGGACAGAAAATAATAAAACAGAGGAGCCCAGGTACATCATCGGCCCAGGGCGCTGGTGGGCTGGAGGCGGTGGGCGCGTTACCCTGTTGTCGGCTAATTCTTGGAGCAGCCGCTCGGCCTGCGCCTTCTCCAGTAGCAGGCTCTGCTCCAGCTCCCCAATGCGCGCGTGCTCCAGCTGCGTCTGGGTCTGGTCCACCCGGGGCAGGTGGGGTGGTGGGGTCAGGGGAGAGGGCACAGGGAAAGGAAGCCGGAGGAAGAGAGAGAAAGAGAAAGAGAGGCGGCGTCATCTACCGTGAACAAGACAGGAGAACAGGCCAAGGAGAGGAGGTGGCTCGGGGAGAGAGAGGAAGTCTGCGTAGGTGGGCAAGGTGGGTGGCCACCAGCCCCTCAATGTCCTGGCTGGATTTCTTTAAGGGCAGAGGACAGGCTGCAGCAACCCTTCCCAAGCTGGTCCCTGGTGGAGGGGGCAATGGGCATCTGGGTCCCTTTTGTCACCCACAGGTGGCCGTTCCCCTTGCAGCTCCCAGGGGAGGAGCCGAGCCTGCTCCACTCCACACTGGGAGCCTGAGGGCTGTTTTTCATTTCAGGCACAGGATCCTGCACACAGGATGGATGGAGGAAATGACCCCAGGACTCCTGGCCCCCAGGCCTGAGCTGAAGGTAGATGGACCAACTGAATGGAAGGTATAAAAAAATACACCCACACAATCATGACTCTCCCAGCTGCGCCTCCCACCACCTAGCCCCAGCCCGGCCCTGTCAGTGCCCACCCCCCAGGGTCCTGCAGAGGACGCCTGGTCTCCTGAAAGCACAAGGGCACTTTTGTCCCAGCTTCACAACCCCCACTTCACATGCTAACAAAGCCCGACAGTCTCTGGGTGTCCAAACTGGCATTTGGGTTTCCCTAACAGATCTGTGAGCACCCAGAGAAGTCTGGAGACCAAGTTCATGGTAGAGAGAAGTGAGAGGGTCCCCCTCATCCTCCTGCTTGTCCCATCATCAGCCAGGAGAAACGGGGTTAAGCATAGTAAATCGGTGTGGCAGCTCTGAAAAGGCTGGGCTTCACAACACCACTATATGTGTAAAGACCAGAACACACAGCTGGCACTAGCGAGGGTAACCGTGATGAGTGTGAGCCAGTACCCCCAGCTCCCAGAAACACTGCCATTCAAGAGCTACCGACATGTTCTTGTCCCTTTGCCCTACGACGACCTTGTTTGTGAATTTCTGAAGGAACAACTACACAGCTCCCTCTCTCTCTCAAGAGGGCAGCATGCTAGTGCGAGGCAGCCACACCCACAGTCGTTTCCAGAGAATTACAGGTCTATGACGGTGCCTCAGTCCAGGCCTCATAGGGGCCACGTCTCCACCCTCCTCTCCCCAATGCTGGACACAGCAGCTCTGGCTGGGGAGCTATGCTGGATGGAGCACGATTGTAAATACTGTACTGGTAGCCCCATGGGCAAGAAAAAACCCAGCTTCATGATTTCAAGGGCACTCCTCAAAGGACACTTCATCACTTTCAGAATGGGGGTCTCCATGGGGGTCTAGGGGAGCCCAGTGGAGGTGCTTCCAGGTGCTCTCTTAAGACAGAGTCAACATAGGAGCTTAGGGGAAAACAGCCTTAGAAGCTAGACTTTAGGTGGGGTGGGCAATTGGCCTTCCATTCTGCACCAGGGACTCTGCCCAGGGCATGAGGAGTGTTTCAGCCACTCTTGGGTCTCCTGGAGTTAATGTTCATAAAACACTGTCAAGGCAGCCTTCCACCTCACAGGAGAGAGGCCACTCCTGAGGGAGAAAGCCTCAGGCTCAGAATCACGGAGCAACTTTGGGCAGAGCAAAGCCCACACTCAGACCTCCG
Organism: Craseonycteris thonglongyai; assembly: GCA_004027555.1. Lineage (NCBI taxonomy): Eukaryota > Metazoa > Chordata > Mammalia > Chiroptera > Craseonycteridae > Craseonycteris > Craseonycteris thonglongyai. Next base: position 13,690 of record PVKE010000198.1, read on the forward strand.
GACCTCAGAACTGGCACCTCTCCCCCACCTGCCTGACTCCAAGGAGGGAGGCACAGGTTTCCAGCAGCAGCACAGAGCTGTAGCGGAGGCTCCTCAAGTGGGGACTCCCATTTTTCTGCCCCTATTAAAATTCTGAAAGCTCTGTTCAGCCCTGCCTGAGCCCTTGACCTACAATACAGCTCTTTTCCTTCTCATACATAGTGTTGACCCCACTGCAAAGCACACAGCCATGTCTTAGGACATTCATATTATTTAATTACTATTATTAACTAGTTGGGGGAGGAGTTTGCCCAACTGCACAAGGGGCTCCTGAAGATGAAGGGCACGTGTTACTCCTTTCGATGTCCCTTGGGCCTGGCACTAGTCTTCTCAACAAACAGCTGATTCTGAGTTCATAAAACTGGCTCTTTCTGTTACAATGGGTATTCCCATGCAAATGAAAAATAACCCTGAGGTGCTACTTAATTACCAAAATAATAACACTAACCGCACAACACTACCCAAGTCTAAGATTGTGGATGTCCCCAGATGTTGGCAGGGAGTGACACACATTTTCATAATGTGACATGGCAGCACCCATTATAGAACCACAGAACATGTTCCCAGCTGTGACCCAGGACTCCACTCTTGGAGAAGCACCTGACCATGTCCCTGCCCTGTTCTGGCACTAGGGACATGAACGTGAACAACACATACAGGGTCCCCACCCATAAGGGGTTTACATTCTAGGGAGGGTCACAATGATAAATGACTAGTGACGATACTATAGCTTCAGGTTGTGACTCAAGCTAGGAGCAGAGCACCGGGTAGATAGTGAGTGGGGTGGAGGTAAAACGAGGAGGCAGCAAATGGCTAAGAAATGCAATTTGAGGTGAGGGGTGGCGGAGAAGTGAGCCAGGCAGAGGAACCAGCATGTGCAGCAGCTCAGAGGCAAACAGAGCTTGGGGTGTCCCAGAAGCAGAGGGGACTCCCACCTGCCTGGAACACAGGTGTACAGCCAGGCTGGGTCCCAAGGGTCATCCCTGGGCCACCCTACAGAGCCCGCGTCTTATCTAGGGTGGTGGCATGAGATGTGTGAGCAGAAAGGGGACAGGATCTGAGTTATGTTTAGAAAAGATCTGGTCATATGGTATCTGCAGTTTGCTTCAAAATAGCATGAGAGGTGGCTGTTGGAGGGAGGTAGCTGAAACAAGAGTGGCCAAGTTGAAAATGACTGAAGCTGGGTGATGTATCATATAAATGGGGGTTCATGACACCATCTTCTCTACTTACATATAGGTTCCACATTTTCCAATGTTAAACATTTTAAAGATATTTATGAAAAGTCTATTTGGCTTCAGTGTGAAGAATGGACAGTTGCGGAATAAGACCAGACACAGAGGGGCTAAGTAGAGGCTGTGCAGTTGTCTAAGGAGAAGTGCTGTGGCCTGGCCCAGGTAGGTGGCTGTGGAGATGAAGGTAATTTTGGAGGCAAGGTGGAAAGGGTGTCTGATGGAGGGGTGAGGGGAGGAGAAGGTTCAACATAAATTTTAGCTGTGGGGCCTGAGCAACTATATGGATTGTGGGACCAATTGCTGAGATGGGAAAGATGCGGGATAGGGGGGTATTAGGGGAAAACAGGAACAAATGAAGAGATTTGTTTGGGACATGCTACACATGAGATGCTGTAATGAGTTGAACTTCATACCCACTTGGAACCTCTGAACATGACCGTTTGGCATAGGGTCTTTGCACATGTAATTAGTTAAGATGAGGGCATACTGGATTCAGGTGGGTACAAACTCCAGTGGCTGGTGCCCTTATAAGGCCATGTGAAGAGACACAGGGACATACAGGGAAGAAGACCATGTGATGATGGAGGCCATGATGCAGCTACATGCTGACCGCACCAAGGGTTGCCAGCAATCCCACCAGAGCTAGGAGAGGGGATAGAACATTCTTCCTCAGGGACTCCAAAGGGAATACCCTGGCCCACACTATGATTTCAGACTTCTGGCCTCTACAATTGTGAAAGAATAAATTTGTGTTGTTCTAAGCCACTGTATTGTGGTAAAAAAAAATTTTTTTTTTTTACTGCAGCCCCAGGTAAGTGCCACCGGTGCCTCTCACTTACTTGTCTTGAAGATGCCCAGTAGGCATACCAGTGCGGAGCTCAGGGGAAGACCACGGGGGCGGTCATGAACTTATAAAGGGCAGTTAATGCCACAGCCTGGAAGCTCTCAGGGAGAGTGCAGACCAGCAGTGTCCAACCTTTGGTTTCCTGGGCTACATTGGAAGAAGAATTGTCTTGGGCTACATGTAATATACACTAACACTAACAATAGCTGATGAGCTAAAAAAAAAAAAAAATTGGAAAAAAAAAAAATCTCATAATGTTTTAAGAAGGTTTACAAATTTGTGTTGTGCTCATTCAAAGCCGTCCTGGGCCGAATGCAGCCTGCAGGCCACGGGCTGGACAAGCTTAGTGTAGACCGACAGGCGAACAGGACAGGTGAAGTCAGGAGGGAGGCTGACTGGCTGAAATGCACACTCGTGTCATGTGGGGAGTGAGGCCAGGAGGAAGACAAGCAGAGATGGGGTGATATAGCTGGAGTGGGACCAGGAGTTGACGGAGGTGTTCTAGGTTTTATTTTTGATTTTTAAGGTGGGTAGCGATGAGTGGAATATTGGGTCAATTTGTCTTCTAATTGTAATGAATATGGTCACAATAAAAACAGCAGCAATGGAACTCTACTGCCCTTGAATTAGCTGTCTGTCACTGTCTGTCCCACCCCCTGCCTCTCCCAGTCAGGACCAGCTGGATCTGGGATGTGCAGCTAGCTGATCTATCCAAAGCCAGCCAGCCCATTGGCTAGCCTGCAACCAATCAGATTCTCTCAAGAGGACAGCTAGTAGATGATGGGTGAGGAGCTGGGTGGGGCCCGGAGGGTGGGTGGATGGCAGGGAGAGGAAGCAGATGTGCCAAGGGACATGGAAACAGTAAGAGAGACAGATAAACACGTAGCCTGACCATAAGAAGAGGGAGGACTCTGACCAAGACAGGAGCTTGGATCCTGTTTTTTTTTTCTTGTTACAGTTCCCGGAACTGCCTGTGAGATTTCCCTGTAGCCTTTCGTCCCTACTGACTGCAGTTAGCAGGAGGGGTATCTCTGTTTCTTATACCCGCAGGCACTTTTCCCAGAAGCCCACCCCAACACCCACTGGAAGCAGCCACCCAGTGGGAAAGCCAGCCAAACATAACCACATGACCTGCGCCCATGGCTAAGAGGGAAACATCCATGAGACACCCTGACACTGGGCTGGGGATCCTACACCAGGTTGGGCCCTGACATCCATACCTTAAGCTCAGGCAGCAAAACCTGCTCCAACCAGGGCAGCTGGCAGTGACCCTATGCACATCACACATGTCCTTCCCCCAGCCAGGGTCACCTAGGGACAGGATAACCATATGCATATTTTTGCTGCGCACTGGAAGTCATAGGGATCTTAATATGGCTCTTTTACAAAATCAGAAACTGCATGGTATGACCTTTGACCCTATCTTCTTTCTCCCTTGAAATGCCCACAGCCCCCTCCCAGTGGTCTCAGAGCTGCTGCGTGGTCCTCTTGGCCATTAGCCTTGCAAGGACTGGGCCTGGGGTGCCAATCAAGCCAAGGGCAGGACCTCTGACTGTTACCTCCAGGTCTCCCTTGGTGATGGACTCTTCCTCCACTCGGAACTGCAGGTCCTCCACCTTCCTGTGGGGGGAGAGAGGGTGAGTGGGCTTCATCCAGAGTGGTGGGCTTTGCCAAGTCAGCGACAGCAGAGAGGCAAGACCACTTATGGCCCAGAGTTCACGCTCAGACGACACCGAAGGCGCTGTCCCAGCGGAGGGGCGACCCAGGGCCCCACGACTGAGGAGGCAGAGCCTCCACAAACCTGCAGCCCTCCCAGCTTCCCAACCTGTGCTCATGCAGACACCGCTGGCTTCCCTAAAATGGGTGTGTTTAATGCAACCTCATTTCCCCTCAGGGTGGCTGTGGGAATAAATGACAGAATGACTGTAAATGGAAGCAGATGCTAGTGACCACTCCATTTTCACTACTGCAGGGAACAGACACCGCCACGTGGAACAGTCTGTGGGGGTGGAGCGGGCCACTCTCAGGGACTCACAGTGACCCACCTGTGTGCCCAGGTAGCACAGGGGAGACAAAGGCACATTACAGCTCACAAAGCTGTTCTTGCTAGGGCTCCTGACAGCTCCCAGCATAGGGATGAGGAAACTGCAGCCCAGAAGGGGCAAGTGACCTGCCCAAGGTCATCCAGCCAGTACAGGGCAATGCTGGAAACTGTCCCCAGGTACTTCCTGAACACAACTCCCACACTGTCTTAAAGAACTGTTTTTGTCAGCATCAGGTGTGTTGCCATGGGAAGCAGATGTGTGGGCCCTGATCAGAAGCATCTCAGGCAGATATAAATAAGCCCCCTTGTCCCCAGTTAGATGGCCAACAGCAACCTGTGTAGCACATGCCTCACTGAAAGCCCCCAAACAGGCCCCAGGGTGGGGGGAGGGGCTGAGAAAGGGGGCTGGCTGCTGTGTGGGAGAGGGTAGGGAGCCACAGAAACCTGTGTGTCATCCAGGAGGAAAGAGAGCTTCCTGGACCTCGGAAACTGCGTTCCCTGTCAGTTCTGTGTCTCACCAGGTCAAGAAACAAGCCAGACCAGAGTCCCCACACAGAGGGAACCACAATCCCCATGAGCCACTGAGCCATTGTGCCAGGGCAGAAAGAACCAGCAGGAGCACTAATAGGCTGGTGGCCTCAGGCAAATCCCTTCCCTGCTCTGAGCCTCAGTGTTCTTATCTGTGACATGAGGGCAATACCTGCCCCCTGAGCTAACAGTAAGACTGAGAGACGATGCAGATAAGGCACTTGGTATGGGGGCTGACATCTGGTGCAAGGCATTTTAAATATCCTTTGGCTGCTGCTTCTTGGAGCCTGTTTCCTGACATGTGAAATGCGATAGGACTTCCGGACACGAGCTGTGAGCTCCAGAGGGTGCTCTGTGGACCTGAGCTGGTCAGGGGGTAGGGACATTGGGTCTTCTTCAAGCTGCACGTCTCCCCAGGGTCATGGCCTGAGCGCCCTCCCCCTGGGGCATCCTCATGATGCACTGCATGAGCTGAGAGGGGCAGGAACAGTGAACCCCACAGAGCTGGAAAGAAAGGCAGTGGACACATGTGGTGCCCCTCATGTTGGTGCTTTACTGGAATTACCTTGTAAGATCTCCCAAGAGAATGGGAAAGCCAGGATGACTCAGCGGCTTAAGCACTCGTCTTGCAGCCCTGGGGTCTGAGGAGTGTATCCTGGCCCCAGCCTGTGTGGACCTGTATGCTGAACTGTGGTGTAGCCCCAGTTCGGTTCTCACTGGAATGAGCCCCTATGTGGAAGGCCCCTGGTTTGGCTCCCGCCCCGGGAGGCCCCTGGCTCATTCCTGCCCTGCGCAGCCCCGCCCCACCTGTGGAATGAAACTATGTGGAAAACTAGTGACGTGCAACTATGGAGACTGCTCTGGGCCCTCCCCCTTCTCTCTTTCTCTCTCCCTATCAAAAAACAATAAAAATAAGTCTTTAAAAAGATCTCCCAAGAGCCTGTACAGATGAGAAGACTGAGGCCCGCAGAGCTCCTGTCACTGGTCCAGGTGATACAGCATGTAAGTGGGGGAGGCTGGATTTGAACCTGGGCCTGCTGGTCCCGAGTCTGTACTCTTCCCAGTCATACTTAAGAAGGCTCAGAGAAAACGCCCTCCCAGGACCCAGGCCGGGGCAGTGCGTACCTCCTCTCCTCCTCCAGCTGGTTGGACAGGTCTACCTTCTCCTTCCGCACACTCTCCACCAGCAGCCGGGCCCGCTGAAGCTTTTCCTCGGCTTCTGCAACATACTGGGCCCCGAGCAAGGGCCAGGACAGAGTTAGCCTTCTCCTGGGGACCGGGGGCCAGGAGGGGAAGGGGTGGGAGGGAGCAGGGGTGGTACAAGGCGCTGGGCCTGGAGCCCCAGCCACCCCTCCTCCCCTGCCAGCCCTAGTTGGTGTGGACTGAGGCCTGGTGAGGAGGTGGTGGGCTCAGCTGACTGCCTTACCCAGGGGAACCTCAGGTCAACCTGCCACTATACCTAACATCGTGGTATCTGTTACCTCCTTCAACCCTCAAGGGCCTAAAACCCATTGTGAAGCCCCATCACGGCACACACGTGAGCATGGCCTTATTAATTCTAACACCCGAGGGAGAGGTGAGCCAGTTCATGCAGGTAACAAACATCAGGGAAGAGCAGACATGTGACAGCAGCCAATTCAAGGCTATGAGCATTGGCTTACTTCCACGAAACCCAACCCATAAATCTGCTCGAAAGCATGATCTGAAATATGGACAACTGTATAGAAAAAAGTGTGTACATAGGTATTATTGAGACAAAGTGAGAAACTGGAAGCAATTTAAACAGCAGGGGATTAGTCTTGTCAGCAAGGACACAGCTCATGATGGCAATGCAGCCATTCAAACAGGGAAGTATGTTCCTCGACCTAGAAAATGTTCACACTGTGAAAGTCCCAAAAAGCAGGATCCACAGCTTATACCCGGGTTCTGAAAGTGTGTATATCTATCCACTGGAAGGATATTCGCTGGAGGAGGAAGAAGAGGGGAATGAACTTCGCGGTCTTCTCCGTACACCCAGGTTCTCCACTCAGAGTGAGTGACCTACAGGTCTGGCCTGAGGAGGCTGCTGGTGCCCTGTGGGTGCCCACTGCCAGCTTGCGAATGCACCTGATCATGCTGCGCCTTGAGCAGGGCGATCTCCTTCTCCACCTCGCAGATGTGGCTCGTGGCCTTGGCCACCTCGGCCCGCTCCAGGTCCCGTTCAGCCAGCAACTGCTCAATGTGCTGCTGCTTCTCCTTCAGCGCCTCTTGTAAGGCAGTCGTGCCTGAGATCTTGCGGGCGTAGCGCGAGGAGGTCTCCGTGAGCTGTGGGAGGGCGTGGGTACAGGCAGGGCTCAGGGGTCTGGAGCTCCCCAGCAGCTGGGGGGGCCCATGTGCCTCGGCTCCCAGTGCCCTAGACACTGGCCCTGCCCATTCACGTAGCGGGAAGAGTATTGCAGATTCAGGGAACTCCCCGCTCCCAGCGCCTGGGGTTCTGCCTCACAGTGAGCTGGGTGCCTCATCTGGGCCACCTTCTGGGCAAGGAGCAACCTCCCATCCTAGACTGAGCTTGGACAGTAGTCTCTGCCCAGAAGGGCATCCTCATCTTCCCTCACCCAAGGTGGCTGCGTTAACCTTTTGAAGCCCCTGCTGTGCACCTGCATGACCTGCCCTGCATCTATAGGACCCTCCTTAACTCCCAGAGGAGAGCTTAGACTACTGGCAAACCAGTAATATAAAAATAATAATAAATGTAGATGGATCGGTTTCCCTATTAAAAGATAGGCACTTTCATTTTTGTTCAAAAACTACAAGAGGAGGGATGCCTGGAGCCAGAGCAAGTCAGGGGCAGACTGCAATACCTGAACCCCTCCTCCTTCCTCATCCCCATGCACACCCCAGGGCACCCCTCCCCAGCCCCACACTCACCAGGCCACTGCGGCTGGGCCGGCCCCCCACAGAGGAGGCCACAGAGCTGACAGAGCTGATGGAGGAGCTGCTGGGACTGTGGGTGAGTGCTGAGACACCCATGGCCATACGCTTGGTCTTCTTGGCCTTGGCTGGGCTGGTGGACGGGAAGCCGATGCGGATCACCTTGTGGATGGGTGCGAAGAGACCAAACTTGGGTGGGCACTGGAAGTACCTGGGGAAGCAGGAGACTCATGCTGCCATCATGGCTGTATAGCCTGGAGCTTCCCCTGCCTTCTCCACCTCTTTAGAGCCCAGTAGAGAAGCTCACCCTTGGGACCCATCACCCATACCTCAAGACCAATAGATGGGATACCCAGAAAGGGGACAGAGGTGAGTAGGGCCTGAGTTTCTCTGTTGCCAGGAACAGCCATTGGACATATTTTGGGAGTAGGGTGGGGGAATAACAATTACAAAGCACCAGCTCTGTGCCAGTCCCTTTTCATGAATGCTCATTTCAATCCCCCAACAACTCTATTGTTATCTGCATTTCACAGATGAGGAGATAGACTCAGAGAGGTTAAGTAACTTGTCCACAGTCACACAGCTGGACTGTACCCCCCCAGCCTGATAAGACTCCAAAGCTGACTATGCTTGGCTCTCACACACCACTCAGAGGCCCCCAGCCATCTCTGCAGCCCGCTCTCATGGCTGCTCTTGGATCACCCCAAGACCCAAGAAACCCAATTGGCTCTTTGCCCTTGGAGCTCCCTGTACGGAGAAGCAAAAGCCTGAGGTAGAACCCGTGGTGGTGGGGTGGGGGCTGCTGCCCAACCTGCCCCTGAATTCTGAAAGCTAGAGTGAGCTGGGAGAAATAGCCGTCTTAGAGACAGTAAGGCACAGTGTTGTCACGGACACTCTGGGTGGTCTTCTCTTACAGCCTCTGGTCAGATTCCACATGGGACCAGGGAGGCTAGTCCTGTCCAGTTTCTAAATTGCCTTGAAACTGTCATCCATCCTGCCTCTTCCCACATTCAGGGCTTTGCCCAGGGTGTCCCACAGCCTAGCACACCTTCCTTCTCAGAGCTGTCACAGCCTCATCTGGGCTACTGCATATAGCCCAGGGACAGCCAGCACAGGAACAAAGGCCACCTGGACTTAGTCTTGCGTCCCTGACACTGCTCTCCCCCACAATAGCCTAGACAAAGCCTTAGACCCTCTCAACTCAGTATTCCCAGGAGTCAATTCCCTTTAATTAGAGACGGCAGAGAACCTGGAACAAGTTGTGACCCTACTCTCTGCTGTAGAGCACCGGTTACTATGTCATTATATCTTGTATCACCCAGGGGAACCCCGAGGAAAGAAGGGACCACCGCCTCTCCTAGCATTTGCTTGACTCTGTGTGACCTTGAGCAAGGACCTCTCTGGCCTCCATTCTCTCATCTGTACAATGGGGATGATATTCCCACTACCTGTCCCAGTGGGCTGCTAGGACAGAAGGGAGGAGGTAGCATCTATATCATGGTGTCTGGCACAGGCACCCAGATACTCAACAGTAGCTTCCTCAGATGCCCCAGCCCTGTCCCCTGTATCCACCCCAGGTGAAGAGGAGGCCCTGTCCCCTTCCCAGGGGAAGCCGCTGTACCTGGTGCCTGCCACTGCCCCATCGTTCTTCCCAAGGGGCTCGTCCAGCTCCACGCCACACCACTCGCCCTTGGCAAAGTCCGTCTCCCCCACGTACCGCACCACGCCAGTCTTCGTCCCACCAACCTGTTGGCACATGGAGAGACTCAGGTCCAAAAGATGCAGAGGGCACAGGCAGAGATGGTGCAGGCACCCAGGTGCCCAGGCTCATCCCATCCCTCCCTGCCAGTAAGCATGGGGGAGAAGGCTCAGGGGTGAAGGGGGAGAGGCCTAAGGACAACTGGGATACACGTAGGCATAACCCATGCTTTCTAGGGCTGTTCCATGCACAAACTTTGGAGACAGACCTGCAGTCAAATTCTGCCACTTACAAGCTTTGTGAACTTTGGCAAGTTACCTAACCTCTCTGAGCTTCAGCATCTTCATCTGTAGAAGGGGGTTTCGTGAAGACCAAGTACTGTAGGTGCAGTGTCTGGCATGTACTATGTAGCCTCAGTGAATTTTATCCTTAAAAATAGATTTTGGGAAGCCAGGATGGCTCAGTGGGTTAAGCGCTCACTTTGCAGCCCCGGGGACCGAGGATCGAATCCCAGCCCTGGCCCCTGCAGACCCACATGCTGAACTGGGGAGTGCCCCCAATTCGGTTCTCACCAGGGTGAGACCCGGCCCAGCTCCTGCCCTGTGCAGCCCCACCCACCTGTGGAATGAAACTATGTGGAAAAACCAATGATGTACAACTATGGAGACTGTTCTGGGCCCTCCCCTTTCTCTCTGTCTCTGTATCTCTCTCTCTCTTTCTGTCAAAAAAAATAAAAATAAACCTTAAAAAAAAAAAAAAAAGATTAAATGGTGGTTGCCAGCACCTGGGGGTTGGGGGTTGGGGTGGGGAATTGTTTAATGGGAATAGAGTTTCACTTTTACAAGATGAAAAAGATCTGTAGATCTGTTGTAGAACGATGTGAATATACTTAACACTACTAACCTGTACATTAAAATGGTTAAGGTAAATTATCTGCTATGTGCATTTTACCAGTTAAATAAACTCAGGACAGGACAGTAAGTAGGAATATTATTGTAAAAATAGTTAAAACTTTTAAAGTTATTTATACATAAAGTCTAATACTTCCAAGGACATAAAAAGCCCTAGAAGTTTCACCTCTGCCCAGAAGCAAACACTTTAATTCTTTAAGCTGACTTTTTTGGTACATACCTCCATATTTCTAAATAACATGCTTATATTGTTGCTTCTTGCCTTTTCAATTTTGGGTGCCATCCATCAATTTCCCAACAAGGAAGGGAAGACATTAGTTCCACATCACTTCTTCACACCTGCTTCCAGGCTTTCCACTGCGATGTCTTAATTTTGATTAAATCTGGGTTTAAGGAACTATGACTAAGGAAACACCACTCACAGATGAGAATGGGAGACTGAAGTTACTCTTCTCTTCCTGCACAATGTGTTTTTTTTAGTACACACTTTTACTTATATAATTTATATCTATAGAACTGCTTTCTTTAGAACAAGAAACTTTTTTTTTGAAGATTTATTTATTGTTTTGAGTTAAGGTGAGAGAGAGAGAAAGAAGGGGGAGGGCCCAGAGCAGTCTCCATAGTTGTTCATTAGTTGTGACATGGTTTTATAATACACAGGTGGATGCAGGGCTACCAGGGGAGGGAACTAAACCAGGAGCCTCCCACATGGAAGGTGAGAACCTTCACTGCTGAGCCATCCTGGTGGTTACCAGTTGTACTGTAGTTCAGCATATGGGTTTGCATGGGCTGGGGCCAAGATCTGATTCTCAGACCTTATAGTTGCAAGATAAGTGCTCAACCTATTGAGCTGTCCTGGCATCTCTAGAATAAGAAACTTTTAACCTACAGATAATAAGTGACTTTTATGATCGTTTGTCTAGTTTTAATGGACTTAACACTACTTCAACCACAAACTCTTTTTTCTGTTAAAAGATTTATTTTATTGTTTTTGACAGAGAGACAGAGAGAAGGAGGGACCAGAGCAGTCTCCATAGTTGTACGTCATCAGTTTTTCAACATGGTCTCTTTCCAGACAGGTGGGCGGAGGCTGTGCAGGGCAGGAACTGGGCTGGGGGCCTCCTGCATGGGGAAGCACGCCCCCATGAGCTGGGGGCCTCCCACATGGGAAGCATGCCTGGGCAAGAAGTGAACGGGGGGTCACACCCCAGTTCACCATATGGACCTAAATGGGCCGGGACTGAATTCGATCCTCGGACCCCCGGGTTGCAAAGTGAGCGCTTAACCCACTGAGCCATCCCGGCTGCCCCCCAAACTCTTTTAATCATCTAAATATCCTGCCAAGATGTGCAGAGGGCAAGGCATCGGGAATTCCATCCAGTGCTTTCTGAAGACGTCCTTGCAGCTCTGTGACCTCTGCTGGCTGGCCTGGCTGCCAGACCACCAACCTGGGGCCTGTCGTCACCATCACGCTGAGAAGTCCCTTCACCTCTCTCCTGGACTGGGTCCTGTTTCCTGGATTCTATGTCTTCCTTTTTTTCCCTGGTTTTACTCACTTATTTTCGAGAGCACATCTTCCCACAGCTTTCTAAGAAAACGTGTGAAAGGAAATCAAGTATTTGAGCCTTTGCATATCTGAAAATATTTGTAATTCTATCCTCATTTTTTTAGTTGAGGTAAAATTCACATAACATAAAATCCACCATTTTAATGTGTACAATTTAGTCGCTTTTGGTACCTTCACAACCATCACTGCTGATTCCAGAACATTTTCATTGCCCCCAAAGGAAATTGCATTCCCAGTAGCAGTCACTGCTGCCTCTCCCTTGCTCTTTGTTTCCACAGATGTGCTTGTTCTGGATGCTGCCAATCCATGGAATCATGTAATACAATAGGTGACCTGTGCCTAGCTTCTTTCCTTTAGCATAGTGTTTTCCAGGTTCATCCACGTTTATCAGTATTAGTACTTCACTCCTTTTTATGGCCACGTAATACTCCATTGTATGAATTATACCTTTTGTTTTCCATTCATCCACCTATGGACATGTGAGTTGTTTCCACTGTTTGGTTATTATGTATATTTACGTGAACATTCACGGCCAAGTTGTGTGAACATCTGCTTTCAATTCTCTTGGTACTCTCACTCGTGAATGATAGTTTGGCTGGATCTTTCTTCAGAATTTCAAGGGCTCGCTCTGTGTGTTCTAAGTACCTAATTTTACTGTTGAGAAGTTCAAAGCCATTCTCAGTCCTGATCCTCTATATGAGCCAGTCTTCCCACCCTGCAAACCTGCAGGGCTCTCTATCCCAGGGTTGTGCAGTATCACAAGGTGCACTGATGTGGGCCTGCTCCGACCCCTTTCCCTGGACTCCCATGAGCCCTTACAACCAAGAAACCCTGTCAATCCTGGGGGATTTGCCTTGATTACTTACTTGGCTTTCTGCCTCCTTTTCCTCTGTTCTCTTTCTGCAGCCACTATCACCACTATCCACTATCTGGGCCTACTGGAAGTTGAGAATCTGATAGTTTCATTTTTCTCTCCTGTTCTGCACATTACCTTTTGGCTCTACTTTCTGGGAGATTTCCTTAGATTTATCTTCTGAACTTCTGTGGAGTTTCTTCTAGCTGTGATCAGATTTTTCAGTTCCCAGAGCTGTTTTGTTCCCTAGATAATAATATTCACATATTCAATAGTGCTCTGTTGAGATGTAATGTCTGTATTAGCTTCTCTTATTGCTCACAGCACAGGCTGCTTTTCCCAGAGAAGCTTCTTGTGCTCTCCCCAGCATGGAGGGTACAAGCTTGGCAGCCAGAATCCCAGGAGCCCAGTGAGGGGGAAAAGCCAGTAGGAAAGGGGCTCAGCTGTCAGTACAGCAATGTTCACCTAATCTTCCTTTTTCAGTCTAATCTACTTGGGATCAACCCAACCAAATATCCTCTCTGACCTTCTCAGGAGACTAAGCATCCATCCCAGATGTCTCCTAAAGGGACAGGGATCAGAGGCTGAAGATTTTTCAACTAATTCTTCTGTTTCTGGCCCCTGATGACGTCAGCCCATTCCCAGGGGCCACCCTGCAGTCGATTCCTGAACTTCCAGGGTTTCTGAAGGAAACATCAATTGCTTCTCTGCTTCCCTCCTGCCACCTATGGACTTGGCAGCGCTGGATTTCCAGTGTTATTACTGCTGTCTCCTCTACGTTCTCTGTCCTTGAGGGTTTAATACCTTAAAAAAAAAACCCAAAAAACAACTCTCCGCTCTTTGAAGACACAGTCAGTTCCAATGAGCTCCGTTCCATCTGCTCCTGCTTCTGACTCATCGCTGTTGGCTCTCACCAAGGAACAAGTCGGCCCGGAAGCTGTGCCGCAGCCATGACTTCTAAAGTCCTGAAAGTACACCCATGGAACCAGAAGTGGTGATTCACCAAAAGAAAATTCCCCTAACCAGCTACAACATAAAATCCTTGCAGAAGGTGTGTGCTGACTTGGTCAGAGGCGCTAAGGAAAATGATCTCCAAGTGAAGGAACCGGTTCGAATGCCTACCAAGTCTCTAAGAACCACTATGAGAAAACTTCCCGGTGGGGATGGTTCTAAGACATGGGATTGTTTTTTTCAGATGAGGATCCACAAGTGACTCATTAACTTGCATGGTTCTTCTGGGATTGTTAAGAGGATTACTCCCCTCGGTACTGAGCCAGGTGTCCAGGCTGAACTCACCACTGGAGATGGTTAAATCAACCTTTTTAATAAATTCACTATCAGTTTTAAAAAGAATTAAAAACCCTCTTCACTGCCATTCTCATGCAGGTTCACAAGAGTGAAAATAAATGTGTTTATCTACTCTGTTTATCTGAACTTAAAGGTGACTTTCTAAGTGTTAACTTCTCTGTCACCCCTAAGTATGCCTCAGGCATGCCTGAAAGGGGCTGGCTCCCTAATTAAAACGTGTTCCAGGGAGCTGGGATGGCTCAGTGGGTTAAGCACTCACTTTGCAGCCCTGGGGACCAAGGATCGAATCCCAGCTCCAGCCCATGTGGACCCATATGCTGAACTGGGGAGTGCCCCCAGTCTGCTTCTCATCGGGGTGAGACCCCGGCCCAGTTCCTGCCCTGTGCAGCCCCGCACCCACCTATGGAATGGAACTATGTGGAAAAACCAATCATGTGCAACTATGGAGACTGCTCTGGGCCCTCCCCCTTCTCTCTGTATCTCTCTCTCTCTCTCTCCCCCTCTCTCTCTCTCTGTCAAAAACAATAAAAATAAATCGTAAAAAGCAAAAAAAAAAAAACGTGCTCCACTCCCACCATTTCTTAAAGACTGACTGTGCTAAAGGCACAGATTCGCAACCTCACAACTCTGTAAGGTGGACAGCATACCCCATTCCCCGATGAAGAGACTGAGGTTCAGAGTAGTCAGCCAAGAGAAGAGCCCACTCCTCTGCAGCCTCCACAATCGCAGCTGGGCTCAACGTCCAGGCCGGCGCACTGCTGTCCCCTCTCCCCTTAGGCGGGCGTCTCTGGCTAGAAGAGCACTGCCAGCCCCTCACCAGCCTGCTGCAGCCACAGTCCTCAGCTGCCTCCAGAGCCAGGTGCTTCCCTGTCCTCAGCAGGCTGGAGCCAGGCCTGCATCCTCAGAGATGGGAGCCAGCAGAAAGAACAGGGAGGTTTCCAGCGGGGATGGGTCTGAGGCCAGGCCCGCCCAAACCAGCACAAACTCGGGAAGCTCACCTCCCTGAAGCCCGAGTCTGCAGTGTGCCCCACTGCATGTGTGCAAGGCCCAGCCTCCAGAGTGATGCTTGCCCCTTCTCCCTTCTCATAATTTATTTTTATTATATTTAACTTAAAAAATTGGAGAAGCCGGGATGGCTCAGTGAGTTAAACACTCACTTTGTAGCCCCAGGGACCAAGGATCAAATCCGGGCCCCGGCCCGTGTGGACCCATATGCTGAACTAGGGGCACCCCCCAGTTCACTGGGGTGAGACCCCAGCCCAGTTCCTGACCTGTGCAGGCCTGCATCCACCTGTGGAATGAAACTATGTGGAAAAACCGATGATGTGCAACTACGGAGACTGTTCCGGGCCCTCCCCCTTCTCTCTGTCTCTGTATTTCTCTCTCTCTTGCTCTCTCTCTCTTGTCAAAAACAACAAAAATAAAATCTTAAAAAAAAATAGTACTTTATTTTTTAGAGCAGTTTTAGGTTCACAGAAAATTTGAACAGAAAATACAGAATTCCCATATATCCCCTCACATCCCTCCCCCAATTTTCCCCCTTATTAGTGTGGCAATTTGTTACAATGATGAGCCAATACTGACATAGTATTAACTAAAGCTCATAGCTTACATTAGGGTTCAGTCTTGGGTTTTGACAAATGTATAATGACATGTATCTACCATTATAGGATCACACAGGATAGTTTTACTGCTGTAAAAATTCTGTGCTCTGCCTATCTTATCTCTTTCTCCTCTCTTACCTCCTGATCTTTTACCTGTCCCCCAAAACCTTGCCTTTTCCAGAATCTCACATAGTTAGAATCATACAGTATATAGCCTTTTCAGAGTAGTTTCTGTCACTTAGTAATATGCATTGAAGGCTCCTGCGTGTCTTTTCATGGCTTGACAGTTCTTTCCTTTGTAACCTTGAATAATATTCCATTGTCTGGATGTACCGAGGTTTATTTATCCATTCACCCACTGAAGGACACCTTGGTTGCTTCCAAGTTTTAACAATTATGAATAAAACTGCTATAAATATTTGTATGCAAGTGTTTGTATAGCTATATGAGGGCAGTCCACAAAAAATCCAGCCATAAATGCCTCTTTTTCATATTACACGGCTGAATACTTTCCGAACAGCACTTGTAGGTTTTAGACTCATTTGAATAAATACAACTGTCTTCCAAAGTAGCTGTACCATTTTGCACCTTCACCAGTAATGGAAGAGAGTTCCTGTTGCTCATCCACCACACCCCTGCTTCCAGTCTTCCAGGGATGAGCCCCACCCTCCTCCCTTTTCCACCAACTGGGGGTCACCTGTGGGCCTGGAGACCTTTCTGGGTTGGGCCAAACAGCAACTAGATCTTGAGTCCCACAAAGCAATAGTGGTGGGCAGTCTGAATTCATCTGTGTCTCAAGGGTTTTCCTCAGAGGAAGTCAAAACTAGTGACTCACTTAAATAGTCACACGGTGAGAGAACAGGGACTCAGAACTGTGTAGCTCTGTCATCAGGAGGCTGGACGGGCCGCTGCTGGGGAGCGTGGGGAAGGGCAGGAGCACAGGGAAGGATGCTGGCAGGAAGGAGGCTGGCCAGGGGAGAAGGGCAGGTGGGCAGCAGCATCAGGCCACATTTAGGAAAATGAGGGGTCTGAGGCAGGCAGCTTCCCTCAGTGACCCTCCCTGACAATGTCCGCAGTCACTGACCTGAATACCAGCTAGCGAGGCGTATCTGGAACTCAGCTAAACTGTGGGGCCTCACTTGCTCTCAGGCTCTGTTGTAGGCACTGGCGGCACAGCCATGGGAACAAAACAGACAAGCCCTTCCTCATGGAGCCCCCCGGGGGGGGGGGGCAGGGAAAGAGACAGGAAAGGAGGGAGTGACTAACGTATTATTCCAGGCGGATGACAAGGGCTGTGTAGGATACGGGAGGGAGGCCTCTGTCTGTAAGGAGTGACAGTGGCACAGAGGCCTCATGGAAGTGGTACAGTGAGCGTGGAAGCCTAGGGAAGAGTCCTGGGTACAGGAACTGGAATGGTACCCTGCAGGAAGCACAGCTGCCAGAATGGCGGTGGGGCAGAAGTCAGATGGCAGGGGCAGGGCAGGCAGATCACAGGGGTCTGGAAGCCATGGGAAGGAGGGCGGGTTTATCCCAAGTGAGAAGGGGACCTCTGGGGTGCAGGGACCTGACTAGGGGCAGGGAGACAGAGGAGGAGGCAGCTCCGTTGTCGAGAGAGCAGCCACCGTGGAGGTGGGGTGGGGTGGGGTGGGGGTGGGTGTATTTTGGAGACAGTACCCAGAGACCTGCTGGGGAATCACATGATGGGGGAGGAGAGCAAAACAGACACAAGGCCGACTCCCAAGTTCCGAGTGGGTCAGCTGGGAACACATCTATGCCATTACTGATGGGAAACATGAGGAGGAGCAGGGCGGGAAAAGAGGTGGGCGATGATCAACTGAATTTTTTGGACATGTGTCCCCCCGAGAAGATAGGTTGAAGGCCTGATCCCCCAAGGATCTGTGAATGTGACTTTATTTGGAAATAGGATTTTTGGGATGTGATTAAGTTAAGATGAGGTCATTAGGGTGGGCCCTAATCCAGTATGACTAGATGCCTTGTAAGAAGAGAAAAGACAGAAACAGGTACAGAGAGACAAAGGCCATGTGAAGACACAGGCAGATTGGAGCGATGCAGCTACAAGCCAAGCACTGCTGGTGACAGCAGAAAGTAAGAGAGGCATGGAACAGGTCCTTCCATGACCTTTCAGAGAGAGCACGGCCCTGCTGACTCCTGATTCCAGACTTCTCACCTCCAACACTATAAGAACAAATTTCTGTTGTTTTAAGCGGCCTAGTTGATGGTACTTGTTACAGCAGCCACAGGGAACTAAACTAATACAACGGTAAGTGGAGATGCTGAGTAAGAGCTTGATGATATGAAACAGGAACTCAGGAGAGAGGCCAGGACTGGAGATCCTACCCTGGGTGGTGTGATGCTCACATATGAGTACGTCTGGACTGTCACAAGCCTAGATGGTTCCATCCAATGGGCTAGCTCAAGGACAGAGAAGGTGAGGTTGAAGTCCTGACCTGATGCAGGTAAGAGGAATAGCAGAAAATAGTAGAAAGCAGGGGAATGTGTGGAGTCCAAGAAGTTGAGAGAAGAAAGTGCTTCTAGGAATTGGTGGCCAATTACGCTGGCGAGCATTTTATTTTATTTTTAAGATTTTATTTTTATTGTTTTTTGATAGAGAAAGAGAGAGACAGAAGGAGAAGGGCTCAAAGCAGTCTCTACAGCTGTACATAATCAGTTTTCAATACAGTTTCACTCCACAGGTTGGTGCAGGGATGCACAGGGGTGCACAGGGCAGGAACCAGGCTGGGGACCTCCCACATGAGCCCCAGCAAGAACTGGACTGGGGGCACTCCCTAGTTCAGCATATGGGTCTGCATTGGCCGGGGCTGGGACTCAATCCTTGGACCCTGGGGCTACAAAGTGAGCGCTCAACCCGCTAAGCCATCCTGGCTTCCCCTGAGAATTTTATTTTTAAGGTTGTTTTTAAGAAAAGCTGGTACAAGTGAATGAAAAGACCAGAAAGGGGAAATGTGTAGTGGAGAAAGGGGGTGGGGAGGGAGGGGGGTCTGGGACAAGAGCTGGGGTTGGGGCCTTGGGTGGAACTAGGTAGAGGGAAGAAGAGTGTGTAGATGCTGGCAGGTTCAGGAGTAGACCGCAGATCTGTTCTTCCCAGGAAGCACAGAACCATCATTAGCTAGAATGGGGATGGGGCAGGTACCAGGAATTTTTAAAGAAAGAAGGTGCTGTGAATATTACAAAAGAGGTGATGATGTGCAGATGATGTATTACAGAATTGTACACTTGAAATGTATGTAATTTTACTAACCAATGTCACCGCAATAACTTTAATTAAAAGAATTATGACAGAAGAGGAAACAAGGCTCAGAGAGGCAAAGCAGCAGGTGGAAGTAGGGAGCCGACCCCCTGAACTAAGTCGGTGGGCTGCAGCCAGTCCTCTCTCCAGCCCAGCATCTGGGGGGAATTGGTTATCTGTCGACTGAGGTACGGGTATATGTTAAAGACAAAGTGGAGAGGGGCCAGACGTAAGGTCACTGCATAGACTCATGCTAGAAATCCTCCCTCTGACCCTGGGTGAAGGGAGCCTTCTAGCCTGGGGTAGAGCTGACCTCACAGGTCCCACCCCTGCTCCTCTGGGGAGGAAAAGGGTGGACTAAAGGCCTTGCCCCATGCTCAGGGCCCCTGGACATCCAGTGAGAAGTCCTGTGACAGAGGCAGATCGGGTCGTCCCCCATCTCACCTTCCAGGGCTCTGTTCCCCATCAGTGCAGCTGGAAGATGAAGCCCCAGCAGCCATGTGACTAAGCAGGTAGAGCCCCTCCTCCTCTTCCCTCTCCCCATACAACTGACATGTTGCCAGTTCCCTCTGCCCCAGCCCCCAGGAGGGGCCTGAGGCCACTCCTAAAAACCCTCCCAGCTGAGCTAGGTCTCACACCCAGCCTGGAGGTATGTATGTACCTCCAGGAGGGATACCTCAGCCAAGAAGACTCAGGGTGAGTAAATGGGATCAGGGCAGAGGAAGAACACCAACATTTCCCAAGGGCCCACAACTCTTCCTTAGTAGATTTTTTACAAATCTGCAATGTGGGACTATCAGCCCCTTTCTAAAGGTGAGGAAACAGGCTCAGTCCCCAGGCTCACACTGCTGTGAGGGGCATAGCTGAGCTCACACCCACGCCTGTATAACCAACCCCTAAGCCTACCTTCCCCACCTTGCCACCATGGAGGCCCCTGCTGGGTATTTGACCTGGGCACTGTGGAGGTGAGGAGACTGGCAGAGAAAGAGCCTCATTCCTCAACTCTCAGGACACTGTTCCCACACCTCACCAGGCCGGCTGCCCAGGGGACGCCTGGTGGGACACAGCCCTGCAGAGAACCTACCAGCCCAGTGGGGAAGCGTGGGCTGGCTGGTCAGACCTCCTCGTGGGCTGTTACCTTCTGGATTGCCCACAAAGCAAGGCTGGCTTTGGCTCTGAGCTTTGAGATGTGCTGGCAGAAGGTAACAGCAGTGGAGGAGGTTCTCTGGAAAGGTCTCTTGGTCTACCCTTCTGAGGAAGCCTCAGTGACCAACCAGCACTTGAAGGGACATGAAGGGACCGAGACTTCACCTAACTGGAGACACTCCACACAGATCTTGCTTCAAGGGAGGTCTTACTGCCCTGCTGAGGGAGACCCGTCATCTGAGATGACACCATTTCTGGGGTAGCCACACCGGGTGACTGAGTGAGGCAGGGGCAGAAAGGCCTGACACTGGCTCAGTACAGGGCGCTATGATGGACGCTCTTGCTCCAGAGCGCCCCCTGGTGGCCGAGGCTCTCTCCAGCCTGCCTTGTGGTCCGAACTGCCTCTGCCAATTCCTTAACAGATGTGAAAATCTGCAAACATCTGCACCTCAAACCCATGTCAGCAACTACTTCCAGAGCCCTCAACCTCTCATGGCAACCTATCTGCCATGTGACGTCTTTGGGGGTGAAAGAGCTCTCCCAACACCCCGTGATGACACCCGTCTCCTTGGGGCTTTGGCTTTAGGGTGCTTCTTGGAGACAGCAGCAGCCAGCTAGGCCTCTCTCTTCCCGACACAGCTTTCCCTGTTCCTTGCTAATTGTACCCCGTATTGTCACCTGTAGCTGACCAAGATAATTCCAAGCCCCACACAGACTGCTGGGCACACGGGGGTGGGCAATACAGGCAACATTCCTGGGCTGATAAGTAAAAGCCCAGAGCCCCTATCCCAGTCTTGCCCTGGCCCTGCTGTGTGACTCTGAGCAAGTACTTGCCCTCTCTGAGATTCACCATCCTCACAACAATTAGACACGGATAGTCTCTGCCCCAGCAGGCCTGTGAGTCTGGATCTGCTCTCACTGGTCAATGACCCTCACGTGGGGCTGTCTTCCCGACCCGTCCTGTCCCCAGGTCTCCATCTGCACTCATGATTCCTGCTACTCTGTAATTCCAACCTGGAATGTCTTTTCTCTTCCATGACCTCAATCCTGAACTGCTGGCTGACGGGCAGGCCCTTGCGCCTGTCACACTAGGCCATGCTGCCTCTAAAACTTACGCAGACACCTCCTGGGATGGACTTTGAGGATCATACCTTGGGGCTCCTGTAGGCCCTGAGGGAGACACACAGCCGCTTTCCATGTCTCAGGCCAGCCAGGCAGCCAAGTGTCCCCGACATGCTCCCTGGGCCTAGAGGGTGCCCAGGACCAAAGGCAATGGAAGGCTTCCCTAGGCAGAAGGAAATGGAAAGGTGGCCTGGGTCCTGTCTCAGCTCTGCCTCACACGTTCTAAAAGGCTCTGTGATCTTGGGCAAGTCACTTCCTCTCTCTGCTCCCACCTCTGCCAGGAACCCCATCCCAGATACCCAGGACCCTTGAATGCTCATCCAGAGAAAGATCCCAAACTCATCCAAGACAAGCTCTGAGAAAACTAAGTAAGGGAGGGAGAATTTTAGAAGAGGAAATCAGGCAGAACAGAGCTGGAGGAACTTGAGGCATGAGCCAAAAAGGTCATCTATGTGTGTGCTGGAGTCAGGCATGGTGCAGGGATTGGGTAAGGACAAAGCCAGGATGGCCAGCCTGTGGGATCAGTTCTGCTGCTTCCAGAGTTCAGGTGCTGTGGGAAACTCAGGTCTCTGAGTCTCGGGCTTTAGTCTGTGAAATGAAACATCTGCTTTGCAGGCAACTGTGAGAACAAGAGATGATCCATGCAGCCTACTGTACAACTCCAATCACACCTGAAAATCTGGCCTTAGACATATGATAAAACTCCCAATATTTAAGTCACACTATTCCTGGAAAGGTGAGGCATGCTTCTCCCATGGTCTCCAGGTTTCCCTCTCACCCACCCCCACCCCAGACATTCCCTCAGGGCTAAAACAGAAATGGACTATGTGTGTAAAATTCTTAGCACAGGGGAACCCGGGATGGCTCAGTGGGTTAGGCACTCACTTTGCAGCCCCGGGGACCGAGGATCGAATCCCGGCCCCGGCCCATGTGGACCCATATGCTGAACTGGGGAGTGCCCCCAGTTCACTTCTCACTGGGGTGAGACCCAGGCCCAGTTCCTGCCCTGTGCAGCCCCACACCCACCTGTGGAATGAAACTATGTGGGAAAAAACCAATGATGTGCAACTATGGAGACTGTTCTGGGCCCTCCCTCTTCTCTCTATCTCTGACTCTGTATCTTTCTCTCTGTCAAAAAACAATAAAATCTTAAAAAAAAAAAATTCTTAGCACAGGGCTCCATGCCATTGTGCGACATGAGGGAGGTTCTCTGAGCTCTGAGCCTCTCACTGCATCTGGAACTCCACGGCTGAGAGGAACACTCACCCCTCATGGGAAGTACACCCCAGTTCAGCATATGGGTCCACACGGGCTGGGGCCGGGACTCAATCCTCGGACCCCAGGGCTGCAAAGCAAGCATTTGACATGCTGAGCCATCCTGCTTCCCCACATCGGCTTCTTCTGAGGACCTGACAATGCATTCATGGGATCATGTGATTTATAAAATTTGCAAAAGCATGATTTTTGTGTATTGTTTTCCTAGAGTACCACATCCTCAAATTGTACAAGTATAAGTTCAGGCCTCTATAGTCACCCACATCCAGGATATAACTGTTTAAGGGTGAGGTAGGGACAGGAAGGTGGTATGTCAGGTGTTTACAGCAGACACAGGGGAGAAAACAGCTTCTGGGGTCGGCCAAGTCAGCCAGGTCCTGGCAGGGCACAGTGAACCCTGCCAGAGCACTAATCCAGGAAAGCTGCAGCCTAGGGTCGGGTGGAGGGCAGGTGGGGCTGAAGCCTCCTGGTAGAAACAAACCCCCCTTCACATTCCTCTGCACAACCCAGAATCCAAGGTCATCCAGAGCAGGCACAATTGATGAGTAAATAAAGGCATGAATGGCCATTACCTCCTGGCTGTGTGACCCTGGACAGACCATTTCCCAGCACTGAGCCAGTTTCCTCATCATATGTAGAATGGGGAGGGGAACGGGGAGATAACCCCCATCTCATAAAGCAGAAGAGAGGACCCAAAGAAACAAGGTACAGAAAGTGCTGGGCATGGTGCCCAGAGTAGGGTATACCCCAAGAAAGCAGTGTCTCAAAATGAGGATGCAGTCTGCTTGTGGGCTGGGCGTTCTGGCTCCCTTGCTAGCTGCTTGGCCTCCCTGTTCTTCTGCTGCCACTGCTGCCCACTCTTGCTGAAAGGCTAGGGACTGGTGGAGACTTCTAGAGCAGTGCCTGCCTGGTGCCAGTTTGAATGCCCGCTGCCCAGCATGTCCAATTCCCACTCTCTGAAGGGAAGACAGAAGCAAGGGGAGGTTCCTGGGGTTAATCCCCTGGCTCCCCCAACCTGGGGACCAATCAGGGCTGGTCAATAACCCCCAGAGCTGCCCCGCTTCCCCAAAGAGGTCAAAGACCCCACCCAGGGCTCTCATCTGATACTAACCAGGCCTTGCACAGCCAGAACCCTTAGTAACTGTGAAGCACTCCCACGTCCACCGGCTCTATGTTCCCAACAAAAGCATCACACAGTTACTAGACGTGCCCTGCTGATCACTGTGTAAGATATATAAATGTCTATCACTAAGTTGTACACCTTAAACTAATATAATATTGTATGTCAACTGTAAATAAAAAAGAAATTATTTTTTTTAAAGCATCACATGGGTGCTAATTACGCTGTTTTGCTGAACATTACAGATGATGAATGAATGAAAAAAGGAATGAATGAATGTTAAATAACTCGCCCAGCTGGGATGTAGCAGAAGGGGCACAAATCGAGGCCTGCTTTCCCTGCAGTGGCCATGGCAGGCAGGTGCTCTCAGACTCTGGGCATCCCCAAGGACAGCTGAGATCGCAAGCCAGCTTGCCTGGGTCCCATTGGCTGGAGATGGTTTCTCAGGGAGCTACGATAGGAAGAGCACAGGCTTCCTGGACAGGAAGACACAGGAGCCCCGAGGGTCCAGACTCCCCTGCCCCTGTGTTGCCACAGCAGTCCCAACATCCTCTGCTGCACTCTTGACCCTTCCCATCCTGTCCCCAATGAGCAGTAAGCAAGATACACTTAAAATGTGAATCTGGGGAAGCTGGGATGGCTCAGCGGGTTAAGAGATCACTTTGCAGCCCTGGAGCCTGAGGATCGAATCCCAGGCCCGGCCCGTGCAGACCCATATGCTGAACTGGGGAGTGCCTCCAGTTCAGTTTTCACCGGGGCCTATGCGGAAGGTTCCCGGCCCAGTTTCTGCCCTGTGCAGCCCCACACCCACCTGTGGAATGAAACTATATGGAAAACTAATGCTGTCAACTATGGAGACTGCTCTGGGCCCTCCCTCTTCTCTCTGTCTCTCTCTGTCTCTCTGTCAAAAAACAATAAAAATTAATCTTTAAAAAAAATTTGAATCTGCTCACGCTGCTGCAAAGAGCCTCTGCAGCTCTCTCTGCTCTTAGAGCAAAATCCTACCTAGCCCAGGGGTGTCCAACCTTTTGGCTTCCCTGGGCTGCACTGGAAGAACTGTCTTGGGCCACACAAAATACACTAACACTAATGATAGCTGAGGAGCTTAAAAAAAAAAAAAATCACAAAAAAATCTCATAATGTTTTCAGAAAGCTTATGAATTTGTGTTGGGCCATATTCAAAGCTGTCCTGGGGTACATGCGACCCACAAGCCACAGGTTGGACAAGTCTGCCCTACCCGCACCTTGGCCCAGCCAACACCAGCCCCTGGGCACCATCCTGCTCTGGCTCCCTTGCTAACTGCTTGGCTTCCCTGTTCTGTTTCTCTGGAGTCTC
The DNA here is from genome assembly GCA_004027555.1 of Craseonycteris thonglongyai. Taxonomy (NCBI): domain Eukaryota; kingdom Metazoa; phylum Chordata; class Mammalia; order Chiroptera; family Craseonycteridae; genus Craseonycteris; species Craseonycteris thonglongyai. The sequence continues at coordinate 38,499 of PVKE010000198.1, forward strand.
TGGCTATAGGCCTGCGCCAGGGCAATGCTCTTATGCATGTCAGTCAGTTAACAGCAGGCCATCCCCTTATCTCAGCCCTAACACTGTTTCTCAGGGGAGGAAGTTCCCCCACCCGTACCCTCTGTCATCAGCTCTCAAAGCTCCATGTACCATTTCTTCGTGGTGCCTACCATAGTTTTTAAGGAAATAACTGATGTCTGTGAACACATGGATCACGGTTTCTCTCCCAGTAGACTATAAGCTGCTGGAAGGCAGGAACCAAATTTGGCCACGCCTCCCACCAGGTCACCCTGTGGGGAACAAGGCTGGCAAACTGGCACCTCAGGTGGGCAGACCCCAGAGAGCTCACCAGGGTAGAGATGTGGCTTAGTGACAGGAAGGCAGGCTTTGGGAGCTGATTTGAATCCTGGCCCTGATCTATCATCTCATACAAGTTATTAAACTTCTCTGAGCCTCAGTTTCCACAAAGTAGGGATAATAAATTACACGATGGCCATGGGCTTGAGGATTCAGCAGGGCAATGAGTATAAACATTTCCTCTTGTCCCTCCCATCCTAAATGCTCTTCCCAGAAGCCTTCAGGAGGAACCATGATCCTGTGAGAGGTCTCCAGAGTGGGGAGGGAGGATCCCAGGCAGTGATACCCTCCAGGGATCCCCATTCTGGAACCCGGAGCCCCCCAACCTTCTCCCACTCAGCCTTGGAGCTCCAGGCATGTGCTCCCCACCTTGAAGTGGTAAGCCCCCTACCATTCTCCTACAGGAAGCCTCTCTGACCTGAGCACAGGAAGCTCTCCTTCCACCAACTGACTACCTCCCCTTGATTCCTCAGACCCCAGGCCCGCCAGACACCGTTCAGGGACCACACCGAGCGTCATTCTCACCTACCCAACACTGTGGTTCCTGGAGGGCAGTCAGCCCAGGGTCACCTTGGCCACCCCGGCACTGGGTTTAGAGCAGCATTATCATCACCCTTGCAACGCCCAGCCCAGGTATGGTTCATACTGCTGCACTCAGGGTGCAGAAGGATGAATCCAGTCTCTGAAGAACTTGGGGACCACTCCTTCCAACCTGGCCCCAACAGTTGGGACTATGAGAGAAGAGGGGCCCCGGGGAAGACTCAGCTGCAGATCTCAGCCACTCTGGCTTCAGTGGCCCAATTCTCTCCTCCACAGCCATAGTGATCACTGTCCATTGCAGTTAATTAGGTGTGTGAACCACCCAACCCTGGCCGGGGGTCTTGAGCGCCCAGCCCCTGGTCTTTTCCAGTACAGCCTGGCACATCGACATTGGTGGGCTAGATCAATGGATAACATCAACAGTAGCTAACATTTATGGGGTACTTACTAAGTATCAGGCACCACCTAAAAGCATTGTATGTATTAATGCATTTCAGCTGGAGGGAGGCAGTATTAAAATTCCCATTTTACAGATGGGAAGACTAAGGCTCAGAAACGTTCAGATACCTGCCCAGGGTCACACATTGACAGTCTCCAGAGCCCACTTAACCTGTCTCCCTGGTCCCTCTTTCTGGTTCTGCAGAAGAGTGGGTGCCCAGCCTGGACCCCACTTGAGTCCCCTCCCTGCCCGCCCCTGGGGTCCAACTCCTCCTGTGGGGTGCAGCAGGGAGGGGGACTCACCAGCACCCGGTCTCCTAGGCGCAGGTCCTTGTCGCCGCGCTTCACGGAGCCACTGTCCGAGAGGTTAGAGCCCGACTCATTGCCGGTCTTGACAGAGCTGTTGAGGACACTCTCCCGCAGAGGGATGACGCGGCTGGTCAGCGGGGGCGTGGCTGTGCCTGAGTGCAGTGACAGGTTCTGGGCGGTCAGCGATTCTACGGAGTGGGCATCACTGCCCGAGCCCTCGGCCGTGGGCTGCCGGGTCAGCTTGGAGGGCCGCGTGAAGATGCCCTGCAGGGCTGGGCATTCGAAGTAGCGCACGCCACCCACAGCACCGTCATTCTTGCCCACTGGCTCGTCCAGCACCACGCCGGCCCACTGGCCAGGCGCGAACTGCGTCTCACCCAGGTACTGCACCATGCCTGGCTTCACGCCGTTCACCCACACCCGCTCACCAACCTCGAAGTCCCCCACGAAGTCATCGCCCACCTCAGCCGCCTTCAGTCCAGACTTCTCAGGGGTGGCGGGCACGGCCGTGGAGGAGGTGCCCGAGGCCTGCTTGTGCAGGGGGGAGCCTGTGGGGTGAGGAGAGAGGCAGCGATTAGGGCTGAGTGCAAGCTGCAAGGTGCCAGTGCCAGCTACCTGGTGAGGAAGCTGAGGCAGGCACGGCTGGCAGTGTAGCCTTGGACAGGTCTCACCCCAAATTTTCAACTTATACAGCGAATATAGGCTTAAACCTATGTTTTAACTCTAAAATTAGGGGGTCATCTTATACCCCCGGTCGTCTTATACGCCGGAAAATATGGTATGTAACCTCATTCCCAGGACTGAACTCCAGGCTCTCTGGCCTAAACTAGGTCCCCTGACCTAGCCCCTCCTTGTAGAAAAAATGACCCTGAGGCTCAGAGAGGCAAGGGCCTCGCCCAGGGCCTCACAGTAGAAATGGAACTCAAACCCTAGGAAGGGGCCTACCTCCCAGGCCTGGGCTCCGAGGTGCTCCAGGAGTCAAATTGGAAGAGAAGGGAAGCAAATTGCTCAAAGCTGCTCAAGAAATGACAAAGCAGGGCTCGACCCCACCATGTTCCATGTATGTATGGCTCCTGGGCCCCATGCAGAGCCTCCAGGGCAGGTGGGCACTCAGAAAGCCCCCCTATTAGCACCTCAAGGCCTAAAAATGGCTCCCACTTCCTGTCACAACAAGAATCAAGCAAAGAAGGTCTTATCCTTTTCTTCCACTACTCCAGAGGCCGATGGGCTTATGAAACACAGATGGGGACAGGAGGCAAGCAGATGCTGCTATACCACCATCAGAGCTGCCTGTTTCGAGTCCTTTCCACAGGCAGCCAGTGGGGGTGCCACAAGGAAGCAGCTCTCACCAACATACTCCTTTTGTCCAAGGAACTCGGGGCCCCAGGCTTGGCTGGATGCAGTCTCAGGGCTAGAAGCCAACCCGCAAGGTCAGAGCTTCCGCAGGAAGGGGAAGCCACACAATTCCAAGGCAGGCCCAACACATGAGGCCAAGCAGGCAGGTTCTCCCTCTGTGCACTGACAGCAGTAGTGGGAAAGCACATGGCCACCCAGACCTGGGCAGCCAGGATGGGGGTGCTAACTGGGGAGAAGGGGCAGCCCCTCACCTGTGTATTGGGCTCCTGGGAGATCAATGAGCTTTGCTGCTGAATTTGATTAACCAGTCATCACACCCATGAATTGGTGCTCTGTGCTAAGAGGCTGACCCTCACAGTTAATCCTGTGAAGTGATTGTCACCCCAGTTTTACACATGAGGAAACTGAAGCTCAGAGACAACAGGTGCTTTATCTAGGCTCCCAGGAAGTAGGCAGCAAAGCCAAGCTCTGGACAGATGAGTCTGGCTCTTAGTGCAGGGCCCTTTCGTTCATCTAACAAATGTATATAAGCACCTGCCACGCCCAGGCCTAAACTGCAATCACCCCAAATTTTCAACTCCTCTAAATGGACCCATTTCAGAATCTGGCTAAAGCCTACAGTTCCTAACAAGCAGGGAACAATCTCATCTTTTACTCCTTATGTAAGAACATCTCCTTCCATTTCCTGTTTAGAGGTGAAGCCTGAGTTGGACCCCAGTTGGGAGCCCCAAGGCTCTTCCACCACTGAGATCCCCATGCTGCAGAGGCCACAGCGGCTGAGGAAGCAGGCTCGGGAGCTCTGCAGCCCTGCTCTCCAGCCCAGCTCAGCCCCACCTGTCTCCTCACCTGTACCTCTGTCCTGAGCTATATAGTGGTAGGGACAGTGCCTGGCCCAAACATGTGCCCAGAGTGCTGGCTATTGTTGTTTGATGAGAATGATTTATACAAAAACTAAGGGATTGTGAAAAAAAATTAAAACCACCCAAGACCCAGAAGGCAGAAGGGCTTCCAGGCAGATGTTGGTAAACTTAGGCAAGTGGCCTACCCGCGTAAAAAGAGGGGTGGGGGTGGCTGAGGCTTCTGAAATTGGCACAGAACACTGAGTGTAAGTCGGCTCATACAGACCCATCCTGCCGTTTCCCTGTACCCGGACCAAGCTCCTGGGAGTCCTCAGTCCTGACCTAGGACAATCCAGTACCACAAGGAGCTTCTGCTGGGATCTGGGAACCCCACCCACTCCTCACAGTGGCTCTCCTGCTCATGGGTCAGGCAGGCACCTTCCTCAGGCAGAGGCTCTGAAGAGCAGCCAGAGGGGAAGGAGGCACAAATTCGATGGTGCCCAGGCCCCAGCCCCCTTGTAACACTGCCCAAGGGGCCTGTGGGGCCCATCAACAACGAGGTGTCGATGCTATCATTACTAAAAATAGCAGCGACTGTGTATGAAGTGCTGACTGCATGCCCCAATGGACTGGGTACTTTCTATACACTACATTCTTGTCATGCAGATTAGGAAACAGAGGTTATGAAACTTCCCAAAGTCACCCAGGCAGGAGTCAGGTCCCACTGGTCTGGCTCAGAGCCCTCCCTCTCGACAGCTCCCCTGGAAGGCACACGTGGCTCGGCAGGTGTCTCGCAGGTGTCAGTGCCCCTCCTACATCGATTCCAGAATGCCTTCCTGTGCTGAGGGGCTCTGTGATGGCTGCTAACTGAACTGAACGGCTGTGGCCCAGGTAAGAGCCTGTTCCCACCAGTCCTTTTGCTTACAGCACACATCAGGGTCCCAGGTTGAGGAGGACCCAGTGTGGCTATTTTTGGCAAAAAGCTGCCTACTCAGCTGTTCTCCTTCCCAGCTGTTCCCACACAGGCAGGCCTTCAGGTAATCTTTGTTCCTCTGCCCCTTCCAGGGACCACAGGCCCAGGGACCAGTTGTTTTGACAGCTGCTAAAATCCTGCAACAACCACGCTTGGGTGTTTTTCTACATTTTTTGTCTTTGGTGCCCTTGGCTGCCCCAGTCTCTTAGGGAAAAACCCTCATCAAATCCCCCTCTCACACTGCGGAACTCTCACCAGCCTAAAGTTGGAAAGGCATGGAAACCCCCCATAGAGCCCTCTTCCTTCTAAGGAGCCATTATAACACACTGGCTTGGCCTGGCCAAGGCCCTTCCCATATCTGGACCTCAGTTTCCCCACAGGACAACGAACAGCTGGGTCAGAAACAGCTAGGGTCCCAGCCAGCACTAATATCCTATGGTCCCACCTGGCCACACCCTCATGGAAACTCCCTGAAGCCAGGAGCTGGGCCCCACTCCCTCTGAGCTCCTGCAAAGAGCAACAGTGGCTCAGAAAACCCCCCAAAAAGCAACGGGCAATGGCAAGACTACAATCTCACAGAGCAGCTGATCCTCTCCCCAGACACAGGCGTGAGGGAATTTATTGCCGGTTTCAAGTTCAAAGTAGAACTCAGATGAAAAGAGCTGAAGTACATGGTGTAGAGTGGCAGCAGCTGGTGGTCTGGTCTAACAGTGGGTGGGAGGCCCAGATGAAAAGGCATCCTCCCCTCCTTCCACAAGGATCAAGTCCCGTCCTGCTTGGGGAAGCAGGGACAGGTCTTTTCCATACCCGCCAATCTCAGCCACCAGGGCCTGCACTCACTGGGCACCCAGTGTCAGATGCTGGGGATGACAGGGTGACCAAACAAGGGCCCAACAAGGGGGTGGGAGTGTGAAGAATGGGACCACAGCTACAACTTGGCTGGCCACCTGCCTGACTAAGGAAGGGGCCAAAATCCGTGGGCCGCCTGGGGTTGGGGAGAGAAGGTTCACAGCTAAGAGGGGGTCAGAGAACCTCCCAGAACCTCTGCCCCAGGCAGTCACACAGCATGCTCCCTCACCTCCTAAGGGACACCTTCCCTGATTGCTTCATCCAAAAGCCAGCCCACCAGCATCACCCTCTACTCCAGGGGTCCCCAACTCCCAGACCAGTACCAGCGTGTGGCCTATTAGGAACCAGGCCACATAGCAGGAGATGAGTGGTGGGTAAACAATCTCATCTATATTTGCAGCCGCTCACTACCACTCTCATTACCGCCTGAGCTCTGCCTCCTGTCAGATCAGCAGTGGCATTAAGATTCTCATTGGAGTGAGAACCCTACTGTGATCTGCACATGCAAGGGATCTAGGTTGTATGCTCCTTATGAGAATCTACTGCCTGATGAGCTGAGGTGGAGCTGAGGCGGTGATGCTAGTGCTGGGGAATAGCTGCAAACACAGATGAACATTAGCAGAGAGGTTTTCCTGCACAGAGACCATAATAAATCAATTGCTTGCAGACTCATATCAAAACCCTAAATGTGAGTGGCAAGTGACAAACTGCATCTGGTGGTAGGCTTTTAATGGCAAGTGAGTTGTATAATTACTTCATTCTATTTTACAATGTAATAATAATAAAAATAAAGCACATAATAAATGTAATGCACTTGGATTATCCTGAAACCATCCCCCTACTCCACCCTGGTCCATGGAAAACCCGTCTTCCACAAAAACAGTCCCATAAAGGTTGGAGACCGCTGCTCTACTCCTTCATTCTCTGAGATTTATATCCTATCTTCACCCATGCGTGTCTACCTTCCACACGTAAACCAAGAGGGCTTTGCTTCCTGTATGGCACCCAGCCGGGCACCAGGCAGCAGGCCCTCAGTGCCAGCTGAGCTGTCTGCTCATAGCCGGGCCCCACTGCAGAAGCAGGGCCAGGATGGCTCTGTGCTGGGTCCATGGCCTCTACCGGTGTCATTCTCATTCCTTTAGTCAAGGAAATGGAGGCTCACTCCCAGCGGTTTCTAGTTTACCTTCGCACCTTCGTTTCCCCTGAGTTTCTAGAGGAAAGCTAAGAACGCTCTTCTTTTAGACGCAAACTTCCATCCCCCTGTAGTCTCCCATCCTCTCCCCTCTCCCCCCATGGCTCTCCAACAGAGCCCACCAGTGGCATCAATGTCCCCCACCACAAAACAGCAGCTTCTCCTATGGCTCCCCCTCCTGGGTCACTTCTCTCCTTCCTAGCAAACCAGCTTTTCTCCCTCGTTTATGGTCATTCATGCCCACTGTGGAAAAATCAGACAACACAGGGTGTCGACAGCATAAAAAATTAAAGTACCTACAGTCCCATCGGTGCATGTTTTTCTAGGATTTATCCTGTGCATGTATGTATGTAGGTAGACAGACATAGTCTAAAAACTATTCTGCCGTGTAACCATTCTCGGTATATTGACACTGGCTGGATTTCCCCCAACAGCCCCTATACATACATATGCATATATAAACACACAAGCGGGGCCCTACTTTGCTAGTCCCTGGTCCTCTGAATTTCTCCAGGTGGGTGTTTTTCCATCCAGCAGTGTCTAGAAGGAAGTGGCTCCTCTGCTGAGGAGACTCTGTGTCTCAGGCCCTCCCTGACCCTCAGCTTCTCCCCCCCCCCCCCCCCCCCCCCGTGGGCGCTGCTTGTGGGAGGTCACCACAGCCTCCTCCCTGAAGGGCAACGGGTCCTCCCCCTTCCTGCGGTGCCTAGTCTGCTGCCCACCCTCCCCCATTCCTGCCACCTGGTGGTCCTCCCCCACAGGGCAGTCTTCACCCACCCTTCTCTCCATCTGCGTTCTGGCTGGTGCTGTGCTGGTGAAAGCTTAACAACTAGTGCTCTGGGAGCAAATAAATATATAACCCTGATTTGCAGCGTTTGCCAATTTCCATGGTGTAAATTCTTCTACCATGGCCAATGCCAAGGTGTCAGCATGATGCCACTGAGCATGGAGTTGGAAGAGGTTATAGAGTATGAGTATGTCCACCACAGAATCAATAACCTCAAAAACACAATATTACAAAATCTTACTAGTGAATAGTAGTGTTTTACCAGTACTAAAATAACAGTATTAGTGGTGTTAATGTAAGCACTACTAAAAGGACTACTAGAAGTCATGAGTCTTGAATATTTTTACCTACGTTTTTATTTCATTATAAGTTCATGCAATCTGATTACTTAAAATAATGACCGTGTTTAACATTTGTCCTGCAAAATTCCAAAATCTCACAACTGGTCCTTGTGAGCCAGCATGGGTTGGTGCCACCACACCACCAGTACCTGCCCAGCCCACAGCCAGGACCAGTATAATTCTCCACAGACCCCATGGATGACAGACAGGAAGAGAAGACAGAGAAGCACCAAGTTCCTGACCTATGTCCACACAGAGAGCAGGTGGGGACAGGGCAAGAGGCAGGAGAAAATGTCATCCTTTTCTAGTCAATACAGGGGCGCCGTGAGCTACACTATGCTCCCCTGTAATCCAACCCCCTCCTGAAGTTTTAGCTACTGCCTGTATGCTGACACACTTCTGCTTTTTTAAAGTCATGAACATGTTCTCCTTGTAAAAGTTCTGGCTCTCTGGGAGATGACACAGGAAGATACAGAATGAAGTTGGGCCCCAATTGCTCCCTCCAGTCCAGCTTCCTTCCCTGGATGCCAGACTTGCCCATCCAACAGCTGCCTCCACCTGAATGTCCTCCAAAACCTCATATGACATTCTGAACCAAAGTGACCCCTTCCAGAGCTCTTCCTCTGTCTTCCTCATCTCTGACGTAATCCCCTGCCTGTTCAGTTATTCAGGCCACAGACCCTATTGCTCTTTCTCCATCCCTCCAATTCTGTTATTCAAGAACCAGCAATTCCATGGAAGAAATAACTACTAAATCCATACCTCCCTCTAGGTTATCAGAGGCCCCTCCTAAGAACAGGCGCTTGAGATTTCATACCTTTCCCAGCATAACAACTTCCACAGGGTCTCCCAGCCTCCAGTCACCCCTCTGCCCCAAATTCTCTTTCAGGGCGACCAGACCAAGCCCTCTGCGGGCAAACCCAATCACAACATCACTCCCCCTGAAACCAATTGAAACCAATCACTACATCACTCCCCCACACCATCCATTTGAAATCTCTAGATACGGATCACTTTTTGGTAACCTTTGACTTTTATAATAAGTCCATGTTACTTCTGTAATAAAATGTAATAAAAATGAAATGCAACGTCAAAAAGAAAAAAATAAAATAGGGAATGTAATCTTTGGCCCATTTCCTAAGGAAATAATTTAGAAAGAAAAAAATGACTCACTGTCTTATCATTCACAAAAACAAACAAAATACAAAACCTGAATCTAAGTGCCCCCAAACAAGGGAGGAGGCAATGATATAAATTATGGTCAAGTCTTTGGGATTTGCAAGCAACCTTTAAAAATAATTCTTCCAGGTTACAAGTGTTTCTGATGTGATATTTGATGAGAAACAGGGTTCAAGTGTGTCCCAAAACACAGCACATGGGCAAAAATGGCTGGGGCTGGGGGGATGGGAATATAGGGAACAGGATAAAAAGAAATCAATTAGAGGATGCCGGGATGGCTCAGCAGGTTGAATGCTTGCCTTGCAGCTGCAGGGCCCAGGGGTCGAGTCCCAGCCCCAGCCTGTGCTGGCTCATGTGCTGATCTGTGGCACAGCTCGTGGCCACTGGGATAATGGAAAAGGGTTCTCGCCTCCCATGTGGGAGACCACGAGTTCGGTTCCCGCCATGCGCAGCCTCACATCCACCTGTGTGGAAAGAAACCATGTCACGCCTCATGATATACAACTATGGCAACTGCTCTGGGCCCTTGCCCCATCTCTCTCTCACCTTCTCTCAAACAATGGAATATATCTTTTTTAAAAATAAACTGAAAAAACACACTGGGGCTCTGCAGGGACCCACAGTGACGATATGCAATACTCGGTGAAGTCCATCCGCTGCCCCTGAAAGCCATAGGGAACTAAATGTACGTACCTATGCCAGGACCGGTTCTTCAAGGAGCCGGTCAGAGTTTCCTGAGTGTTCCACAGAACATGGTTTCATAGAATGTTAATAGGTATGATGAAAAAAAAATTAATCTCCCAAGTTCAAACAAGCTTGAGAAGCAGCAGCTTTCAGGTTACTTTGCTGCAGGACTTTTCAGGGCCTTAATGTGCTAACAAGCACTGTGGCTGCTTAGGAGGGGCTATAAATATGGCGACCACATGATTTATCAGCCAAAACCAGGCACCTTGGAGAGAAAGGTGTTATTAACACAGCATCATGCCAAGACCACAAGGCTGTCACAGGCAGAATATGGTCACCATGGTCATAAACGACAGTATTTTCCTCTGTGTCACCTAAGGACACCCAGTTTCAACAGCAGCCACACCATGGGGCTCCATTCTCTCTTGGTATGTACAGCGTTCATGTCTGCACCCCACCCAGAACACAAGCCTGGGAGATGCGGCCCACACCAACTCCCCTCCCCGTCCGCGGAGCCCGGGGACCAGGCTGAAATACAGCCTCATCAGGACACTGAACTCTCTTCGCTAGTGGAATTTAAACCACACACAGACACGCCCACAAACCCCGAAGCTGCTTTCTGATCTAAGCCCCCACCCCTCCCCAGCAGGCACTCAAGACAAAGGTCCCCAGGGGAGGGATGAGATCCCCCCAGGCATTCCTCAAGGGAGCCAGCTATCCCACTGTGAGCTTAGCCCAGTCCACCTGAGGCCGGTCCCTCTGATGTCACCCACTGCTTTGGCCTCCAGGGAGGGCTGAGCCCACTGCTCCCAGTCCATCCTAACAAGGCAGGGCCCAGCCCCTCCTGGCCACCACAGGCCTGGCATCCCCCTGCCTCGCTGCCTCCAGCCTTCCATCCTGGAGAAGGGACCCACTCCCAGCCACTCCCAGGTGAGCCCCAGTCCCAAGAACTGCTCTGTGTCCTTGAGCCAAAAGGAACTCAGAAGCCCCCACCCAGCAGAATCAGCCAGGGGCCCAGGGGAGAAGGATGTAGGTGGCTTACCCTGAAAAGAGCAGAGCCAGCTCCCCATGGAGAAGCCGTGCTGTGCACACAGCAGGCAGGGCTGGCAGCTGGGCCCCCGCCCCGTGGATCAATACCCACAACGTCAGGAGCATTAGGAAGGAGGCTGCCCTGCCCCCTGCCCGCCTCACAGTCCAGCCACAGAAAAGCTCGGCTTGGCCTTCCCCATCCTGCTGCCATTAAAAAGTTTAGGATGTGGTTGGGGAGAGCAGGACAAGTTGACCTTGAGGGAGGGAGTTCTGCCTGGGTGCCATGCTAGCTCAGGAGCCAGGACTGGAGTGGTCCTGGTTCTGCCCAGGTTTGCACAGAATCTGGGACAAGTTACTTAAAATGGAGATGATGCCTCCTGCCCTCCCAGAGAGCATGGGTACCAAAGGTGAAACACATAATCCTCTGGGGGTGGTGTGTGTGTGTTGGGGGTGGGGGGCAGTGTCTAAGACTAGAAGCCAGCTGCCACACTCTGGGGGCCCCAGCCTGGGCACACCAGGCTGGAGCACCCACAGGGTACAGGGACATCTGGGCCCCAGCTCAGTAAGCCAGAACGGAAAGCTCTAGGACCAGCCCTAGGTTGGCCCTTTGTGGGGGATCAAGATACAGGATGTGGACCCCATCTCAAGTGGCCTGCTCCATGTCTGAGAGGGAATCCCACACACTGGGCCTCGACCTTCTGTCTTGTGTCAAAAGTACATGGTGGGGGGAGTTGTGACCAACCTAATGATAATAGCCCACTCCTCCTACCCTGCCCACCTGCCCAAGGTATAAGCTGAATGTGTGGACCTGGGACTGAACTTGGGGGACAGCAGGTGCCAATGGCCTGAGACAGCTTTAAATCCAGCCCAGCTTGAGTCTCAACTCCAGCAGGCCACTTGCTATAATTGAGCAACTCAGCTGAGAGCTCCAAGCCTCAGTCTTCTCATCTTTACAATGGAGAGAAGTTATCTTTCACTGGTTTAATGAGAAATATGGTAAGATGCTACAGAGCCTGCTTATGACATAGCAAGTGTCAAATGCCATCCCTCCTAGATGGGACATCTCTGGGGTTGGATCACAGTGCAAGGGATGGAAGAGGTCCTTAAAAAACCTGCCTGTCACAGCAGAGGAGCAGGGTGGAGGGAGCTTAACAGTGTCCTGTGGTCTGCCCTTCCACTCAGCAGCCCCAAGCCTTCCCCAGGTCACTGCAACCAGATCTTGTTAGGGCCAAGAGGGACACCCCCGGCCTGGCCTGGCCTGGCAGGCTCAGAGGTGGACCCCACAGAAGAGCTAAAGGCCCCTGTTCACAGCCTGCCTCAGCCCCTTCTTTTCCCTGACTGCAGGGCACTGTCAGATCCTGCCCAGCCACTGCAGGCTACTCCAGACCCAAAGGAAGGGCCACACCCCAGCAGCAGTCTTGGGCCACCAGCCCAAAGTCCTGAACCCCTTTCTCCCTCAGGCTCAGGCTAGAGTCCAAACCCCTAAACAGCCCCAGTCAAAGCTCCCGAACTTCCGTCTGGGGCCCAGCTCCTGCCCTGGCCCATTCTTGATACCTGCCCTTGCCCCCACAAGCTGCTCACCAGTCCTCAGTCACCTCAAGCCTCAGTGCCTTTGTAGCCACCACTCCCTCTGCCTGGATGCTCTTCCTCTAACCTCAGCTGGGTTGGCTCCTGTCATTCAGATCCTTGCACCAATGTCACCTCCTGAGCAAGACCCTCCTTGAGGGCCTGATCTGAAGCAGCTTCCCTGGTGCTCCACCCTGTTGGGCTGGGCTGCCCCTGACCTCACTGCCCCATCCCAGCCTTTGCCACAGGTGTGCCCCAGACTGCCCTCCTATGAACTTAGTCTGATCACCTCTGGGCATTCCTGCATTGGCCCTCTTGGCCCTGCTGCTTCCTGTGTGTCACAGCTCTGGGGACTGACACAGGCCCTGGCATCTCCACAAGGCAGAAGGCCGGGGCTTCAGTCCAGGCCCAGCCCTTGGCCAGACCCTCTGCCCAGAGGATGAGCTCATGCTTTGGGTGGCAGCCACTGCCCTGATTCCCAGAGCAAACTCCATCTTCTAATGCCCCCCACCCCCAACCAGGCTCCAGCCTCCACCAGACCCATCCCTCAGTGCCCAGTGCTCCTCACCCAGGGTCCCAGCCTCTGATGGGGTGGCACATCAGAGAGCAGACGGCCAGTTCCACAGGATGAGGAAGGGAGCCTGAGGGGCCAACAGTGGTGGAGGGTGCCCCTGTCCCACCCTGGTGCTTCCACCTGCCCTTCTCTGCACTCTTGTTAGGAGAGCTGAAGCAGGGACAAAAGCAGCCTGGGAGGCAGAAACCTCCCTTCCCTTCCCACAGGCTTCCATGCCAACTGCTCCCAGCTCTCTGCTCCCTCCCATAGCCTGGGTGTCTGCAAACACAGTGGGTGCTGGAGGGGGTAGGAGGGAACCACCAAGCCCAGCTGCAGCCTTTCATGCCCACTTTGGGCACAAAGGAGTGGTTCTGTAATAAACCCAGCATTCAAAGTGGCACCTCCTCTCTCTGAACAGCCCTGCAGGGCAGGGGGTCCCAAGCCAAGTCAGATCACCCAGCCTCCGCCCTCAGGGGCTCCCTGACCACTGTGCAGTATGACTAGGAAGCCACTAGAAGGCACAGGGAGGCACTTCCCATAGCATATAATCAAACGAGGAAAAGATGCAAATCTGGGTGCAACCCATGATTTAATGCATAAAACAGTATGTGCCATAAGAAAAAAGACTGGAAGGAAATGTATCACAGTAGAGGCTTCGATCAGGTTTAGCGGAGGAGAAATGGGTGTTTCTTCTTTTATAATTTTCAAGTTTTTCTATAATGAGATTATGGGTGGGTGAAAGGAAAGGAAATTACTCTTTAATGAGCTTTGTACCTGCAAGCACTTCCCATTCCTTAACTGACTTGATCCCATTAGACAGATGTTATTATCCCATTAGTGGCCCAGAGAGGTTAAGTAACTCTTCCAGGGGCAGAGCACATTAGAGCTGGATCAGAGCCAGACACAGGCCTCTCTGGGTCAGGGAAGAAGCATTGAGGAAAGAAGCCAGAAGGTGCTATGGGGCTCTCGCCAGTGGAGAAGAGGGTCAGGGTCAGGCCTGGCTGGTGCACTCTGCTCCAGAGTTGGCTCCACCCCCCCACCCCCCACTAGACCAAGCTCAGCCCACTAAGTGCCCTTGTTCATCATGCTCTCCTCTCCACCACTGACATTCTCGGCACCACATCCGCAAGGCTAAGTAATCTCTTTCACGCTTCCTCCAAGAAGTCTTCCCTGATGGCTCACTCCCGGTGGCCAGCCCCTTGGCCTCTCACAGCTGAAAATGTCCGAAGTGAGTGCAGATATCCACACCTGAGTGACCACACGCCACTGGTCTCCACATCCCCACTGTTAACCCCCACGGCCTGTTCTCCACATGGTGGCCTGAGGAACACTGGTCTCCACACCCCCACTGTTAACCCCCACGGCCTGTTCTCCACATGGTGGCCTGAGGAATGTGAACATCCATCATTCCTCTAACACAGGGGTCTCCAAACTACGGCCCGCGGGCCGGAGGCCCTCTCATCTGGCCCATGGAGACTTTTATCTGAATAAAATAATATTAAATAAATAATTAAAAACAACATCTATGTTTTGATTCTTTTTTATTTGGACCTCAAGTGTGTAGTCAGCCCCCAAACTGCTGTTTGATAGTTACCGTACTTTCCGGCATATAAGACGACCGGGCGTATAAAACGACCCCCTAATTTTACAGTTAAAACATAGGTTTAGGCCTATATTCGCTGTATAAGACTACAGCCTCGGAAGTGGGGGGTAGTCTTATACAGCGAATATAGGCCTAAACCTATGTTTTAACTGTAAAATTAGGGGGTCGTCTTATACGCCGGAAAATATGGTAATGTGGCCCGAGGGCTGAAAAGTTTGGAGACCCCTGCGTCTAACATCTTGCTCCCAACACACTTAAAAAAAACCCAAACCCCCTGCCCTTCAAAATCTGCCTCTGCCACTGTCCCCAACCTCATTCACACTCCCCTCTACCCAGACTTGTCTTCCTTCTTTTTCTTAAGAAACCCAATTCATTCTTGCCTCAGGGCCTTTGTATCATTTATTCTTTCCACCTGGGACATCCTTCCCCATTTGTTTTTTCTCATCTGGCTTCTCATTGCTCAACAGTGTCTCCCATGAGTAAAGGAGGATTTGGCACCTTGGAGGGGAAGTCTGGCCCTTCCAACGCGTCTGTACTGGGCAGACCTGCCTGTATAGGTCTGCCCATGGGTCACACCGCACAGCTTCCGTGCCCTTCCACGCTGGTTGTTGGCTCTGCCAGGGACCTGGTTCTGCCAACTGCCCACGTCTTTGGCTCACACTTTCCTTGGCCCTGCCCACAGTCCAGATCCCCCAGTCTGGCCTCTGACTGCTTTTGTCTCTTCAAACTTCTGTGCCAGTGAGGATGAGGGGGACAGTGTTTCGCCTTGACGACTACAGTGTAATCAGAGCAAGGGCTTGTTCATCACTGCATCACCTACCAAAGTGAGAGGTAAAGAGCAAGCACAACTTTCAACTGCAGACACTGGGTTAAAAACATCTCTTACGTCTTCTATCACCTTCTTTTCAAGTTACAACCCTCCAGGAGCTTCTCACCAGCACGCTTTTCACTGGTCCTGCTCCAGCCTCACTCACTTTCTTTTCTTCCCTTGTACTCACCATGCTCCCTTCTGCCACTGAGCCTCCTGCTGTCACTTCTGCCTGGAATTCCCTCCCCCCTCATCTAGTGAACCATCACCAGCCAGGCCCCAACTCCCACATGCCCTCCTCAGGGAAGGCTGCTGACCTCTCAGACCCAGGTCAGGCCCTGTTACAGGATCTCCTGACACTCAGCCTCCCCCACCACACTGGCAGCCCCCTCAGGGCCTGGACCACATCCTTTTTTGTTCAGAACAAGAGCCCCAGTGGTTAGGGATTAAGACCATGTCAACAAAGCAGGTCCTTGACTCATATTTGTTGAATGAACAGAATATTTTACAGCCATTAAAAATGATGAGCACATAAAGTCTTAATGACATGAAATATTCACCTCATCATATTAAAAGGAAAAAAGCAGATTTTCAAGTTGTGTATGCAACATGATTACAAAATGATAGTTGCCTCCAGGGGGTGGAATTATAGGCAATTTTACCCCCGCATCAAACTTTCCAAATACCCCACAGTGGGCTGTGTTACTTTTGTCATCAGAAAAAGCAAGTAACTAACAGCTGTTTTCTACCATTTGCCCTCAGAGCTGGTGCCTCTAGTCAGGGCACCTCTGCCCACCAGCAGGAAGACTAGAGGTCAGATAAAGAAAGGTCAAAGGGCATAGTTTTAGGTGGCAAACAGGAAGGCTGGTGGAAAGATGGGGCTGGCTAGGGGTCAGCCAATTGACTAGGACAATCGCAGACCTAGGAGAGGGGATGAATGGTGTCAGGGAAGTGGTGGAGGCTGCAGTTTGAATCCTGGCTGTGTTTTATTGGCTGAGAAAACTTGGGCAAGGTGCCAGGCTTCTCTGGAACTCCACTTCTTCATCCCTAAGTGGAGTCACCAGTGATACCTGCCTCCTGGGTTGGGAGAGCATGAAAAGGTATAGTGCACATAAAGCATGCATCAGTGTCTGTCACTAGTTAATTTGGAAAGGGATCACAGTCAGACAGAAAGAAGAACTTCCATGTTCCTCTGGCCTCTAGATTGGTCACAGAGCAGCTCTTCCAGGAAATCCACTGCCCTACCGGCCCCTCACCCCACTACCCTTGGCCCTGCGCACCTTCCTTGGAGCTGGTGGCTGCTGCCGTGGCAGAGGCTGAGGCTGACCCAGTGGATGTCCGGCCCATGGGGCTGGAGTGTTTCCCCCCACGTCCAGGGGGCTTCAGGCCGCTGGGCTTCTGCATGGTGGTGCCACTCAGTGGGTGGATAAGTGTCTGTGCAGGTTACGTTCTCTCTGCCATCGTCACTCACCTGTGGGCAGAGAATAGGAGTGATCACATCATAACATCATCCCAACGTCAACACAGTGGATTCCAGCAATGCCAATCCTGTGAAGCAGAAACCATCATCACCCCCTTTTTCTATATAGGAAAACGGAGGCACAGAGCAGAGCAGTGGCAGCAAGTATGAGCCCAGTATAGCAGTAGTGTTCCCAGTGTAAGTGTCCCGGTCTGCTGGACTTGGAGGTTGGGCACGCTCTCTCTGCCCACCTCCTGGGCCCAGGAGGCAAGAATCAGACGCAAACTGGTTTGGGGTCTGCAGCAATGCTGTATGAACTGCAGTAGCCCCACGCCAGGACCACAAGGGTCAGTACAACCTCCAATGGCTAAGTATGGCTCTTACCACAGAGCACTGGCTGGTGTGGTGCCTAACATACATGTCAGCCTGGTGGGTTACTCTCCATCAGCCACCTGAGTCTCTAGGACTAGCCAATAACTCATATCCTTACTGGTGTGGGCCAGACAAAGCAACGCCTAATTTCATCAACCAGCTCGTTGTTCGGTCCTGCCACACAGGCCACATTCTGGCTCTAGGGCTTGCCATCCCAGCACCTGTCCATGCCACCCAGTGTGGGGACATACACACAGAGAGGCTTACACCTGCCTCAGTCCTGTACCAGGAGGGACTCATGTGCCCGCTGCTTGCCTCCACCGTTATAGCTCCCTGCCTTATGACTAAACAGAGAAGGGTGTGATACCTTTAGCGCAGGGGCACTAGCATTTGACAAAGGGGACCCCTGAGAAGGGAAGCCTCCAGTCTCCTAGGGGGTCATTAAGGGTACCAGATGCCAGGAAGATGGGAGTTGGCTACAGGGGCACTGGGGGAGAGGCAGAAAGGACAGGCCTCCCACCCCCTGGCTTCCTCCCCCACTGTCCTGCATGCACACCCTCTTTTGTACCATATGTCTCTGCAGGGCGCACCACGCTCCAGGCCCCGTTCTGCCCCAGAGCCCCAGGCCTCTGCCTTGAGGAGCACACAGTCCAGTGGAAAGAGGAAATGCAGAGCACCACGGGGTGAATGAAGGGTTCTGGGAGAAAGCATCACCCTCTCAGGACCTTGAGAATAGAGAAAATCAGTGCCCCCCAGGCACCCTACTCTGATACAGTTGGGGATGCCACAGCCTCAGCCCATCCACCCTTGGTCAAGAAACGTTATTCCCTTTTATTGAACCCTTTCTCCACTCTTGATCCATATGACTTATGTGGGTTGTCCCCGCATGCACACCTGTAATAGACACATGACCCAGGCCTGGTCAGAGCCTGTGGTTAGCCGAGGGAAGGTCACGTGACCCTGAGCATCAGGGCCTAGACTCTGGCTGGGATCTTTAGGACAGGCAGGTCCAGCCTATGGCTTAGGACGGCTTTGAATATGGCCCAACACAAACTCTTAAAACATGAGATTTTTTTGAACTTAAAAAAAATAATCTCATCAGCTATCATTAGTGTTGGTGTATTTTATGTGTGGCCCAAGACAATTTCTTTTCCAATGTGGCCCAGGGAAGCCAAAAGGTTGAACACTGCTGCTTTAGGAAGAGGTGTTCTTGCTCAGGGGCTACTCTGGATGCCAAGAGCTGCAAAGCCATCCCAGTTACCACATGGGAGTGCCTGCCAGGAACAATGCCAACACAGAGGAAAAGCAGAACTGAGTCACTGAATTTGGAGAGCCTGGATCCAGCTAAGCCTGAAGCTGGTCACTTGAGCCCCTCACATCAGACAATAAACCCTCATACACATGCACTGTTTTTTCTCTTTTTGCCTAAATCTATTTGAGGGACACTGTTGCTTGCGACCAAAAATGTTCTAATACTGAAGCCAACCCACCATGCTCACAGCAGAAATACGCAAAGTATCCTCAGAATGGCTCATAAGCCCGCAAGATGAGCCAGCAACACTATTACCTGTCCTGGCACAGCCGGAAGGATTAGCTCCTCACATGGGGCTACCAATCATAAATAAGAGCAGAGAAAAATAAGACACACAGTGGTGAAACTTACCAGCCCAGGTGAGCTGATAGAATGGGGCCTGACTGTCAACCCTGACCTGGCCCCCAGAGCCTGCCAAATCAAACACTACAATCCCCTGACTGACAACTCTGATACCCCAGGAATTCTGCAGCCTGGAGTCATTTGGTCAGAAAAGGGTACGAGGCTGCTCCCTTGCTCCCCAGAACCTGGCATTCCAGGAAGCTCGTTCACTGGGGAACAGCCCTGTAATTTGCAGCCATCTCTTTCTGTGAGCCTGGTGAGGCTGTGTCAACATTCCCAAGCCCAAGAGGGACTCAGTAAGCCAGCAGGGGTATGGGAGGGTATTCTCTAGTGACAGCAAATGGGTGCTACTCTGTGGGTGGCCAAACAGGCTTCCTGTTCCTGTGGCATAGCCAAGGGACTCTGACCTAGGAAAGCTTCATCAGAGTCCCACACGCCTGAGCAGAGGAAGAGTGGATTGCTGAGGCTGAAGCGAGGGGCAAGGACACCCTCCCCACGCCTACCGCCCTTTTTCTGCCCAAGACCCTCCCAGAGAAAAAAAGCTACAAATCATATATATAATAAAGGGCTTATATTCAGAACATATAAAGAACTCTTACAACCCACTAAGAAGACAACCTAATGAAAATGAACAGAAGATTTGAATGTCATTTCACAACAAATGAAGATATGCAAACAGCAACAAGCAGATGAAAAGATGACCAACATCACTACCATATTTTCCGGCGTATAAGACGACTTTTGAAACGAAAAAAAGTCAACCGAAAATCGGGGGTCGTCTTATACGCCCGGTCGTCTTATATGCCGGAAAATACGGTACTCAGTAGGCAATAAGGATCTAAACTTCAAAGAAAAACCACTTCGCACCAACTGCAATGGCTATAACCAGGGGAAGTGACAACATCAAGTACCAATAAGGAGGTGGAGCAACTGGAATACGCTTACTGTTGGTGGAAATGAAAAATGGTACAACTACTTTGGAAAACAGTTTGGCAGTTTTTTTTTTAAATACATACCTATCATATGACCCAACCACCCAAGTGACATAAAAACATATATCCATACATAGTTTTGTAAAAAAAATGTTTATAGCAACTTTATTCACAATAGCCAAAAAATGGTACCAACCCCAATGTACATACAGTACATCAATACAACAGTACACCACTCAGCAATAATAAGGAACTACTGATACATGTAACAACATGGGCAAACCTCACAAAACGTTATGCTAAGTGAAAGATGCCAGGCATAAAAGACTGCATCATATTATTCTAGTTATATAAAATGTCAAAACTATAGACACAGCCCGTGTGGATCCATGTGCTGAACTGGGGAGTGCCCCCAGTTCAGTCTCTCTCTCTCTCTCTCTCTCTCTGTATCTCTAAAAAAAAAAAAACCAAAAAAAAACTATAGGCACAAAAAGCAGGCCCATGGTCACACAGGGGTAGGAGCAGAAACAGACTGAAACAGGCATTAGAGAGCTTCCTAGGCGGTACAAATGTTCTAAAATTGGATTGTGGTGAGGGCCGCACAACTGTATGTTTACACTAAAAGTCATCAAACCATACCTTTAAAATGGGTGAATTTTATGTTGTGTAAATTAAACTTGAAGGCCCCCCACAGAAGTTAGTGCGGTAGCCTTCAAGGCCCTCCTCACCTCTCACTTCCACCACTATGACCCTCCCTTGTCAAAACCATTCCAATCACACTGGCCTCTGGCCACTACTGAATCACACTAGATGCGCTCTAGCCTCAGGGCCTTCGCACATGCTGTTCCCTGTTTAAAATGCTTTTCCCTCAAATATCCATGTGTGTTGTTCATCTCTTCCAAGGATCTGCTCCAATCTCTCCCCTTCTAAGATCACAACCCCTACCCAGGCCTCCCTACCCCAACCCTGCTTTGTTTTTCTCTACCGCATGAGGACAGGGACTTGGGTGCATTTTGTTTACTGTGGTATCTTTAGTCCTGAAAAGTGCCTGGTGCCTACAGGAGCTCAATAAATCACTGTTGAATAAATGAATGAATGAATGAACGAATGACGCTGGTCTATGGGGGAGAGAGGCCCAGAAAGCCTTCTACCTCTGCAGGGCCCAACTCTCAGGACTGAGTGGCTTGTGGTGATCAGCCCAGCTGGCTGGCTGCACCATGGCTTTTCATCAGCTGGTCTGACCTCCCCCACCAGCCAGCATGTCCTTTGAGACAGGGGCCAGGGGTCACAGCCAGATCCCTGCATTGGAGGCTCCCCAACCAGCCTTGCCACTGATGACCGTTTCCTCACCACTTGCCTGACGCTTTCCCACCTCTCAGACTGTGCCTGTGCCCTTTCTCCCACCTACTTGACTTCACCTAGTCCAACCACTTATGCAACACCTAGCCCAGTGCCTCCTTCTCCACCTCCAGAAAGTCTCCCAGGAGTTCGGCCCACGGAGACCGCAGGATCAAACCCTGAGCCAGGAGAGGGGATACTGTCCTTGGCTATCTTCACCTTGCCCTGTGAGAGTTCACAGGCAACCCCAGCTGGGGCCACAGCTCCCCTCCCTGAGAACTCAGCCCCAGCATGGTGCCTGGCACAGAGCCCATGATGCGGAAACTGTAGAGAGCACACCTGCGGTGGACCAGAGGACAAAAGCCTTCACGGACACAAATCCCCATGGAAACTCATCCCTGGAGAGGCTTCCGGATGCTCCCACAGTTACCCTCCTGCCCTCCCTGCCCCCGATGGTGCCAGCAGCTTCCAGTATGAAGAACCTATTGTGTACCAGGCCTTGTAGGAATGTGGCCGCCTCAGTCCTCATAAGCCCTGATGAGGCAGTGGCCATCTTACAGGTAGAGCACCTGAAGATCAGGAAAGTCCAGGGACTCACCCTAAGTCACACACAGCTCAGTGGCTGGGACCAGTCCCTGGTCTGCCTCCCCTGCACTGCCTGGCCTGGGCCTGGAATAACATTTGTGAGACCCCCCTGGCCTCTGAGCAAAGCATCCACATGCCTCGCTGACAAAGGAGACCAGAGGAGCTGGCGGGAGTGGAGAACCAAGGCGGTATTGAGTCCGCTCCAGCCACCACTGCTGAGGGCACGGGGAGGGCCGGGAGAGGAGGCACGTCACCCCCCCCCGCCCCCCCACCTCCGTTTAGGCCTCCAAAGCTGGGGGAGAAGCACGAGGAAGGGGAGACAGAGAGAGGAACAGTGAACAGGAAAAGGAGGCAGCCTCTACCAACTAGCCTTTGTGACTCAGCCCTGCTCGTGGGGCAGAGGAAGAGAAGGGGTTTCTTGGAAAAGGCTGAGACACGGTGATACGCTGGCCTCTGGCCATACTGTGGCTAATGGGGGAGGCCTGGGAGACAAGGGAAGGAGAAGATCTGAACTTCATGGAGGCCTAGAGCCCAGACCCACCACAAGTGGCTGTGGGAACTCGGCCCAGTGCCTCCATTTAATCACCTATAAAATGGGTTAACAGTAATTGCTGCCACGTGGAGAGCACAGGCAGGTGAGTCAGAGGACGCAGCCCACAGGAGCTGTGGGGGAGGGCAACTGTTGCTACTGTCAGGTGTCTGTTATGATCTCTGAAGGTCCAAGGTGCCCACACTGCCTCCCCAAGGGACTTGGGCCCAGACAAGGAGGGTGTGGGACAGGCAGGAGAGGGCGGGTGCCATTCAGACCCAACAGGCCCCCTTTGTGTTGCCCTCAATTGCCATTTACTGAAGACAAACTGGGCTGCATTTCAGGGTTTCCATTTCAGCTGTCCGGGGGTGGCGCGCCAGTTTCAGTGGAGATGAGGACCGAGCAGTTTCTGCCAATTGGCGGCCCAGGGTACCGCCCCAACTGAAGAGCAGCTAGCGCCAAATAGGACAGTGGAAAGCCCATCTCTGAGTGCCAGCATGCCGAGAGGGTGAGGGAGGCGGGCTCCTGGGCCAGACTCCACTGGGGAACTCAGCCATCCTTACCCCCTGGGCCTCCTGCTAGAAGGGCAGCACTGTGGCAGCACAACGCACGCCCAGACCTCACAGAAAATTGTTCTCCCAGCAGTGGCAGCTCTCCCGGGGCCGCTCCCTCCTGCTCCCTTCCAGGGGTCCTGACCGTCGGGGTGCCTGTGCTCCCCATTCCTCTCCTGAGCCAGAAACTAGAATGTAGGTCCGCATGGTGCCCAGAGACAAACTTACAGCAAGGCCTGGCCCAGCTGCCAAAAGCCCTGAGGCTCAGGCTACTACACACCTAGGGGCGTGGGGGGAGGGGCAAGGCTGGGGGAACTATGAGGCACAGAACACACTGCCATCAACCACACAGCTGAGGACTTAGAAACTAAACTGTGCGTGCATGTGTGTATGTGTGTGTGTGCAAAGCGTGCAAGGGTGCAATTCAGAGACTGGACGGGACAGTGGCGGGGGGATGGGTAGTCTTCCAGTGATGCCAGGCATCAGGCTGAGTGGAGGAGCAGCCATGGAGGACATCAAGCAGGAATGTGACAGGTCCCATGTGCACTTCAGCAAAACTACTCCTGGGAGTGATGAGGACGATGGGGAGAATGGGGGCAAGGAGGCTGCTGTGATAGACAAGGAACATAACAGCAGGGCCTGAATTGCAACAGAGGCAAGGACGAGAGAGCAGAGAGGGGAAAGATGCTGAGCAGAATATGATGACAGTGAAGGGGGTAGGGCAGGGTTCCAGCAGGCAGCAGAATCTCTCAAACTGGGAGTGACTTGCTGGCAGAGACCCAGAAGGTAGGGACAGGAAGGGGGACTTAGTTTGAGACATGCCAGGTGGGAGATGACCAAAGGGCCTGGGGGAGGGGAAAACAGGAGGCACAGTGTTGCTGGGCTGTGGCCCTTGGGAGGCACTGGGGACAGCCAAGGCTCGGGAGAATGAGGGGCACAGGCCTGGGGTACTATGTAATGTGACAGGCTGGAGAGGAAGAAGAAAGGCACCACAGTGAACGGGCCTGAGGGAACCCCAACAACAGAAGGGCATGAATGGGGCCGCTTTCGAGGAGAAGCTGTGAGGCTAGAGAGCCGCTGGGGGAATGCAAGTCCAAGCCCTAAGGAGCTCCCGTTTCCCACCGAATCAGATGGGCGAAAAGTCAACAAGCCAGGTGATGCCAAGTGCTGGAAAGGCCGAGGAGAAAGGGCTGGTGAGGTGGGGCAGGACAGTCTGGGCAGCATTGCAGGGGCAGCCAGGAACCTCAGCCATGCATCCTGGGGGAACCCACAGGGTGCTGATCGCAGTCCTCCCTGCAATAGCTGGGAAAAGTGGTTTTGTGGGTGGCAACAGGGCTGGGGCAGGTAACTGGGCCTTCATTTCTAAGATTTGCTTCTTAAGTCCTGCAGGATTGTATCCTCTCAATTCCTCTGAGTGCCTAAAATACTTCATAGTCTCTATTTAAACAACCAAAGATAGACACAAGGGGAAGAGAGAGGACACACCCAGAGTGGACCCCCCACAGCAATGACCACCAGGCCAAGGCTCCCTGAATAGGTGAGCCCTTATATGGGTGTGGCATGGGCTCTCCTAGTCCTGCCCCACTAGGCACTGCAAAACCCAGTGCTACCCCAACACCCACATGCAGCAGGGGCCCCGGTGACAGCTGTGACCACGGTCTCCACAAGCCCACTCCCAGAAGGCACCTACTACCCGTCCCATCCAGCTGGGCAGGGAGTCTCATCCTGTCTGCCTTTGACCAGAGGCGCAAGAACTTAAGCCTAGTGAAGCTAGCTAGAATCCCTGCTGACAGGAGACAAGTGGGCAGGGCTGGGACAGGCTCCTCCCCTTGAAACTTGCCGGCTTGAGGCAAAGGCCAAAGCTCTGAGCCCCACGCCAGCTGCCCCTCCGGCCTGGGGAGGTGAGGAGGTGGGGAGATGGGTTCTGTCTGCCTGTGCCCGTGTCCCAACACCCACCCTCTGCTCTCGCTGGGTCAGTGAGGCCCCGCAGGAAGCTGGAGGCAGTGCAAACCCAATGCTCAGCACACCTGCCATCCAGTGGACGAGGACAGGGCCCCAAGAAGAATGGGGTGGTGATGGGCCCAACTTGGAGTCCCGAGTTGCCCTGAGAGTAACAACCAGTGTGGGGAGGGCAGCTGCCTAAGCCTCAGGGCAGGGCTGGGGCTGGAACCCAGGCCTGACCAGCAGATGTGGCTTCATGGAAGGGGAGAAATATTGAAGCTGGGAAGATGGTGGGGCAGGGCGGGACACACTGAGCAGCATGGACGGCAGTGCAGGGGCACCAGGCGCAAAGCAGGGGAGGAGAGACCAATACAGGATCCCCAGCTGACTCCCACTTTCTCTGACCTGTGGACGGGAGACAAGCAGGGCCTGAGTCTAGAGCCCGGGTTCCAGTCCCACACATTCAACATCCTCTCAGCCCCCCAAGCTCAGAGCTGCAGTTCCTATTTTGTGAAGTCAGCATCTCTCTGCCCTGCCACAACCTGGGGTGACTGCTGAGCCCTGGGAACAGCCAGCCTGTCAATCTTGCCTGAGCTGGACATCCGGGGCTTGGCCATCTCCCCTCAGGTGTGGACGAATCCTGTCTCCCAGCAAAGAACAAAGGAGATCAGGGCTGTGTCAGGTCCAGAAAGGGTAAGGAATGTCAATATATTTTCCTGCCTTATTCTGGCCTGTGTGCACACACACAGAATGTGCAGAACCAAGGCACAACCATGGTCCCAGAGCCCGTTCCTGGCTGTGTGGCCACCCACAGCCCTGCCAACCAGAGAGCTGGAATGCCCTCCACTGGCCCAGGATGCTGGGCAGGCATTAGCCTGGCTCTGTCAGACAGGGACCCCCCACCAGGCCTAGGGAGAAAGATTTGGGAACAACATGGCTCAAGGTGTCCTCTGACCCACCTTTATTCCCATTTGAAGAATTGGAAACTGAGGTCCAGGTCAGAGAAGTGATTCACTCAAGGTCACAGAGCAAGTGAACAGGACATTAAGATTCAACTGCTCAAATGAAGAAAACTTGTGATGGGCAAAAGGGTCCCGGAAACCAGACAGAATCAGAGGCCCAGGTCACCCAAAGATCAGAACAGACAGGAAGAGATGGACTCCAGTGTCCTGCCTCCCAGGCCAGGATACTGACCCAATCGTCTTGTACTGTTGCCTCCCCCACTTATGATTTGTGTGGCAGCTCCCCCCAGCACACCTCCCAGGTGGCAGCTCCCCCCAGCACACCTCCCAGGACAGTCTTTACAGTATGTGGTGCTGAGTCAACTGGATAACCAGCCATGTGCACCAAAGGATAAGTTCTCTTCCTAATACTCCCAAACTGAATGAAAGTAACCCAAAGACCCATTACCACTGGAATGACTAAATAAGTTGTCATTAGGTTATATGTGTAAATAAATTCACACAATGGAATAAAAACACAGCAGTGAGAATGAATGAACTACGACTACAAATAACAATGTTTACGTAACTTACAATTATAATCTTGAGCAAAAGAAGCTGATGTAAAAGCTGGAATATGATTGTATGCTTCCATTTAAAGTTATGTTCAAGGGCAGGCAACATTTACTTATTGATGGTGTTAGAAACCAGAGACAGGATCACCTGAGGTCAGGGGTACTGACTGGGAGTAAAAACAAGAGGGGCTGCTGACTGTGGATTTGGGTGATGTTGCACAGGCATTTCACTTTGAGGAAATTCTCCAAGCAGTACACTTGTGACATGAGCACTTTTCTGTATGGAAGCTGTACTTCAATAAAAAGTTTAAAATGACCTGGGCTGGAGTGGAGGAAGCAAGGGTGGTCCCTGCTGCTTCTAGCCCATCAGACTGCCTCAGCCGGTGGCACCTAACCATGTGGACCTTCAGGAGTGTCAGTCTCCCCTCGGTTCTGGGAGCTCACCATGGGCAGGCCCAAGCCCCTGCAGTTCAAGGGCCCAGGGTCTGGCACACAGTGGTACTATGCTCACAGAACCTTCCTGGGCACCAACCTTCTTCCCTAAAGAAGGTCAGTGAGTTAGCCCCTGAGTCTCCTCTCACAAGAGCTTTCCCCTGCAGGGGGCAGGTAGGAGGAGCAGAGCCCACTGAGGTCCTGGTCCCTCTGCAGCATGAGAGGCCCAGACAGAGGGCAGGGGATGCAAACCAGGGGTCACAAGGAAGGGCCAGGGTATGGCAGCCTGGAGAAAGAATGAGGCCAGGGGCACCATTTATATATATATATTTTTTAAAGATTTAATTGTTTGAGAGAGACAGAGAAAAGCAGGGGGCCCAGAGTAGTCTCCCTAGTTGTACATTATCTATGACATAGATGTGACATAGTTTCATTCCACACAGGTGGGTGTGGGGCCACGTGGGGCGGGAACCGAACCGGGGGCCTCCCACAGGGGAGGCGCACCCCAGTTCAGCATATGGGTCTGCAGGGGCCGGCACCAGGATTTGATACCACAACCTCGTGGTTGCAAGGCAAACAACCTGTTGAACTATCCCAGCAGCCCCACCATTTACAGTTCTGAAGGGTGGAGGAAGGAAGTGGAGTGGCAGAATTTGGTGATCCCAGGGGTGAGGTCAGAGTTACTAACAAATCCTCAAAAGTCTCAATATTCTTTTATTGCTTCCAGAAAGGCAATCCCCACCCCTCACCGCCCCGCCACCAAATTCTGGCACAATACCACAAACACCTATACATCCTGCCACATCTTCAGGACTTTGCACATGCTGTGCCCTCTGCCTAGAACGCCCTGCCTCTCCGTCACTGGCCAACTCCTTTAGCTCTCACTGGGAGCAGCTTAAGAGGGCAGGGTCTTTGCACATCTTCTTCACTGTTGGGCTCTCGGTACCTAGGACAGCGCCTAGTCACACACAGCTCAAATTATGCTTCATGGACACATGAATGAATGAAAATGCCTTCCTCTGCCCTCCTCATCCTTCCCATGCTCAGCTGGAGGCCCATAGTAGCTTGTTCACAATCCATCAGCGCACTCACCGGGCTGGCTTGAAACAATGAGTAGGAAAGAGAGGAGCAACTCAGTGTTCTTTTGAATGACTCACATCCTGCTGGAAACCCAGCACCAAGCATGCCCGACACACACTGGCTGTGGGTCCAATGAGCAAAGCAGGCAGTGGGCCCCGCCACGACCAGCGGAGATTAAGCAGAAACTGAAGCCTGCTCTGTCTGCTCCAGTTGGCTCAGCTGCCGTGAGAAGCTCTCCAGAGCTTGTGCAGCTATTATTACTGTCATAAACAACATTAACAGGAACCTGCTGAGTGCCCCCATCTCCCCAGAGCTGACCCACCACAAAGGGAAGAGCTATCCGCACCTCTCTCTGTCACAGGACGTTGCTTCGTCACTGTCCTTGACTCTGAACCTGTGTGGGTTTACTTAGTGTTAGGAGCTCAGGGTGGGTTAGACCCCATCCTCCACTGAGATGCTCCAGCCTAAGGAGCCACAGATCTGTAACTTCTGTTCTGCTCCAAGCAGCAGCCTAAGCACTTAAGTATTAATCCATTTCATCTTCACAACAGCCCTGTGAAGAAGATACTATTATGAGCCCTTCCTCACTAATGGGAAAACTGAGGCCCTGAGAGGCCAGGCCACCAGCCCAGCATGACACAACTGGCCAACAGCAGTGGTCACATGGACACTCAGGCCCGCGGGCCCCAGAGCCTGTGCTCTTCACTTCTCTTTACTTCCTCAGAACCAAGATCAACTCTCCTCCCAGCACCAAGGGCTGGGGGGACAAGGGCAGAGATTTAGGCAAGAGGTGAGGAGGGCACCCACGGTCCTCCTTGCCCAGGCCAGTCTACAGCACCTCTGCCCACTGACTCGGCCTTGCCTGTCCTGGCCTTGTCTCCTGGGTCCCTTTCCCACCAGCGCCTGCATTCCAGCCTCCCTGCACTTTTCACTGCTCCTTGAGACACCCTAACCTCTAGATTATCCTTCCTGGAGTGCCTTCACCCCCCTTCTATCCCTTAGCCAACTTCTGGAGCCGAGTGGGCATGCCCAGAGCTCTCTGGGGGCCCACAGGACAGCCCCGCACACCTCCCCGAGTGATGGGGATTCTCAGGGCAGGGACCAGTCTGGCTCCTGGTTCACCTGGCCTTACCACCCCTAGAGTCCGTTTTGTGGAGGGGGCTGGCCGCGAGCATCAGCTGCCAGCCAGGACCCTCCAGGAGGATTAGAAGGATCAGAAGGCGGCTGCCATCCCCTCTCCCTCTGCATTCTGGATGTCCATCTGCCCCAGGACCACACCATGCAGCTCCTCCCTGGAGGTGCTGTCCCTCACTTAGGCTGCTGTGTTATAATATATACAGCACGGGCTTACACCAGTGTGACAAAACAAAGCTACTCCAGACTCCTGTTTCCCCCTCAGATCTAGCTTCCAGAAAGCTCGGAGTCAAACTTCTTCCCATGGAAGGTGCACAGCCCCCTCCAGCTTCATTTGACTTTCGCTTCCCTGGGTTTCCTCTTGCCCTAGTTTTCCTGTATCTTTTTCATCTCATACTGTGTTTATCTTTGCAAATCACAAGGCCTTTCTGGAACCATACAAAGAACACACAAGACCCCCTTGGATGTCTTCCCACCTCCGCTCCCTGTTCCCCACAGCTCCCCTAAAAGGAGCTGAATATGAGCTGAGTGACTGAACCTACACGTTCATGAAGGGAACAGTCTACATTAGAAAGGGACCTGAGCAGAATCAGGATACAAGGTAGCAAAAATATCCAGACACCAAACATCTTTCCTTCCCTCATCACAGGATCCCACAACCAGACAACTTCACACTCCACTTGGAAGAATAGTGGACAGTCTTCTCCCTGCGGCCCAAACCTCTTCACTTTCCTCCCTCTGCACTCATCAGGAAGGCCCTCCTGAACTGCCCAAGTTCACCCACCCTTCCGTACACAACCCTCGTCCTAGACCTCCAGAGAAGCCCCCTAGGCCATCTTACCCACGTAGTGCCCTGCCTATCTGAGTAACATTTAGAATGACCCGCACCATAGTTAGGGCAATGACCTCACTGGGTATTGAGGCATCTCTTCTACTCTGTCCTTAAAATGTTTCTCAAAGTACTGACCTTGTTTACATTTTCAGGAAGGGGGGAAGCTGGGATGGCTCAGTGGGTTAAGTGCTCACTTTGCAGCCCCAGGGACTGAGGATTGAGTCCTGGCCCTGGCCCATGTGGACCCACATGCTGAACTGGGGAGTGCTCCCAGTTCAGTTCTTGCCGGGGCCTATGCGGGAGGCTCTGGCCCAGTTCCTGCCCTGTGCAGCCCTGTGCCCACCTGTAGAGTGAAACTATCTGGAAAACTAATGCTGTCAACTATGGAGACTGCTCTGGGCCCTCCCCCTTCTCTCCGTCTCTCTCTGTCTCTGTCTCTCTCTGTCAAAAAATACTAAAAAAATAAAAATAAAATAAAAAACATTTTCAGGAAGGGAGCTGATGTTTTCCTAATGCAGTAAGAGCTTCTCGAAGGTAGAGTCTGAAACTGAAGTACACTGTGCACCCTACCGAGAGGCTGGTTTCCTTGCAGCCATCACCCACTCCCACACACAATGCCACCTGTTGGGGGAGCAGGGGCCGGGGTACCTCAGGGAGGAGCTGGGGCCACGCAAGGTGCAAGCAGGAGCAGATCGGCCCTGCATATCGGCCCTGGACACCCACAAGAGGACTTCCTTAGGGAAGGGAGGTTGGAAAAGCAGGTCGTGTCGTGTGTCCCGTCCCCCCCCCCCCCCCCCCCCCCCCCCCCCCCCCCCCCCCCCCCGCGAGCCTGAAATTCCACCCTCTTGTGGCAAAGAGGCCAAAAGGGCAAAGAAGGAAAAAGAGGAGTGCTGTCTTTCCAGCAGTAGCTGGAGTCAAAGGCATACTTCCAGGGACGAAGCAAGGGTTGCTCAGCAAAGACGGAAGCTGGTAAGTGGACAAGGCCCCACATTTATGCTGTTAATAAAAACCACCTGACGTGCTCTGCTTTCTATTCAGAAGGGAAACATTTCATTATCCTTTTGAAACATTTCTTTTTAAGGCATGCGTTTTGTATTGCTATTTCTGTGCACCAACCCTGGCAGCACAGGCCAAAGAATGGGGTGGTGGGACAAGGTAGGTGCCATGCTGGCAATGGGACCCCTCACCCTCGTCTCCAGGTACTAAAGGGAGGAGCCTGCTCTGCTCCTGAGTGAGCTGGGGGAGGCCCATGGGGTGCAGCCACAGCCATGCCATCCTCCCCACAAACTGGTTATAAACACAGCCAACACTGTACCAGCTGTGCCCAGCACTGCCTCCCACCCCCAGCCCCAGAGACCAAGTGGCATGCCCCCAGCAGCTGAGTGAATGGGGTGAGCACCCTCACCCAGGGCTGGCTCACCAGTCTTCCTGGTACTGAGACTGAGAGCGTCTCTGGGAGGTCCTGTGGCCTCAAACTGAAGCCACCATTTGGGGTAGTCATGCCAACAACCCAGAGAGAGCCAGCCTACAGGGAGAAGGGGAGGGACAAATGCACTGGGCGACACAGAAAATGAAACCACAGTCCAGAGAGGAAAGCCGGATGGAGGAGGGGCTGCTTCCCGTGTCCTAGGGGAGCCAGGCTGCCTGTGTTGTTGGCTGCACAGATTCCCTTTCCCTCCTAACTCCCCTTTCACTTAACCTAATTGGAGGAAGTTCCTGTCCCATGCACCAAAATTATATCAGGCACATGGTCAGGGCCCTTCCCGCTTCCCCTCAAGAGCAGACCTGTTCACCAAGCCATGCCCCCTACTCAGTTTATAAGGTGAAGTGGATGTGGGTAAGGCCAGCACTGGAGAGCCATGCTGGGAAGGCCAGGAAGGCACAGCCAGCTGGGCCCCAGAGCCAGGCAGCATTTGGACTTTGCACTTGAGTGAGGGGTGTACAGGTGTCTGAGGATGAACATGGTAGGTGGGTCAAATGGCAAATAGGAAGGGGCCATATCTCCCAGGTACACAGCAGGTGCTTAAAAGCATGGAGGGCAAACCGGGAAATCTCTCTACGCCTTCATTTCCTATTCTATAAAACATAGGAGATGTTAAGATTCAACAAACGAGCACATGCATTTAAAGAACTCAAAACAGTTCCAGGCATACAGTAGGAACTCAGTATATGCTGTTTTCTTTAAGCCTACACAAAGGCTGATGTTCTTCCCAAGAACCTCTGGGCAGGTGCTATGGTTTCAATGTGTCCCCCCAAATTCATATGTTGGAACCTAATCCCCAATGTGCTGGTATTAGGAGGTGGGACCTTTGGGAGGTCATATGGTCATGAGGATGGAGCTCCCATGAAAGGTTAGTGCCTTTATAAGAGACCCAACAGGGAAGCCGGGATGGCTCAGCTGGTTAAGCGCTCACTTTGCAGCTCCCGCAACTGAGGATCAAATTTCGACCCCAGCCCATGCAGACCCATATACTGAAGTGGGGTGTGCTTCCTATGCAGGAGACTCCCATTTCGGTTCTTGCCCCCCAATTCGAACCCTGGCTTGAGGGGGTGTGCCTCCCATGTGGGAGGCCCCCAGCCCAGTTCACACCCTGCATCCCCCCACCCACCTGTGTGGAACAAAAGCATGTTGAAAACTAATGATGTACAACTAGGGAGACTGCTCTGGACCCTCTCCCTTCTCTCTGTCTCTGTCAAAAACAATAACTCTTTAAAAAAAAAGAGAGAGGCCCACAGAGCTCCCTAGCCCCTTCAGCCACCTGAGGACACAAGGTGTGTGCATCGGAAAGAGGGCCTTCACCAGACCATGATGACATCCTGATCTCAGAGTTCCAGCCTCCAGGACTCTGAGAAATAAATTCCTGTTGTTTACATGTCTGTACTATTTTGTTAAAACCACCTGGACTGAGACGACAGGGAACCCTACGGGTCAAAAATACAGCTCCCCTCCTCTGGGCATGGAAGCAGGGGTAGGGCAGATGGCATCAAGAGGGCAAGGTCAACCCTTGGGATGGCAGGGCCTGGGAGGGGAGGCCAGAAGGAAACAGGCCCCCAGGTCGTGGACCAGAGTGGAAGGAGCAGGGATGGCTAGGACTGTGGGGATGGTGGCTAAGGGAAGCTGGGCCACAGCAGAGCGGGCAGCCAAAGGAGGAGGCTGCAATGAGGGTGAGACGAGCAGGCCCTGGATGGGGCTCCCAGTCAGGACTCCTGGGCAATGGATAAGAAGCCAGGGAGGGGATGAGCCACTCGTGTGTGTGTGTGTGTGTGTGCATGCACATGTGTAGTGTGTGCATGCACATGTGTTGGCTGGAGGGTTACCTGGTGCTGCCACAATAACAAACATTGAGCATTCCCTCCATCACAGTGCACACACCACACACATTTATCCATTCAATTTTCTCAACAACCCTAATAGGTAGGTAACATAAGTATCCCCATTTCATAGATGGGAACTTTGGGGCACAGAGGTGTAGTGACTTGTGTGAGGTCACACAGCTAGTAGGTGGCAAAGTGGGGATTTGAACCCAGGCTGCCAGCATCCAGCATCCAAACTCTTAGCTGCCAAATGCTGGAAAGGAATTGGTGTCCAAGGGTGAATCCCCCACGTGGGGTTTCACTCAGGCTCTAGTTGCAGAATTTCAGGCACACCTTCCCAGCCTACCGGGTGCACCTGGAGGCTTGCAGGTGCACACCTGTGTACCTTAGGCTTCCCCCCTCACCCCCCAGGTCTCATCTGCCAGGCTCTTCTGCCTTTAAAACTCCTTTCCATCTCTATCTCCCACCACTTGTCACATAACCTATACCCCAATATCACTTGTAGGCCAGGCACTGCAAACCCAATGCATCCTAGGCTCATGGCTCATGGGAGAGTCTAAGGAACCCCACCTGGGTAAGTAAAATCAACAGGACAATCTCTTCCCTAAAAAGAAACTTCCCTGCCTTAAACCCCATGCCCCATCACCTAAATCCTTCACTGCTTCTCTAACCCAACAGCTACAAGGCCTCCTGCCCCCTTCTGATTCCCAGCCCTGCCAGGAATGCCTGTGGGGAAGGTGGGGTTCACCCCAGGACTGGCTCTGCTCATGCCCACCTGCCAGCCCCAACCCTGGGGTCTGAAACTGTCATGCTCTTTCACTGCACTCAGTGGTGGGCTATGCTGCCTGGGGGCAGCGATGCCCGAGTCCTGTGTACCTGCCAGTATCTGACAGTGCTGAGCCAGGTGACAGCAGCTAGATGAATGAAAGGCTCCTTGTTTACATTACAGCTGGTGGGGAGTCTGCCAAACACAACCTGAGTAGGCTCCACGTGGTGGTCCCTGCACCCTCCTCCTCCTCTGCTAGCAGCCCTAGGCCAGCCCCACCCCCACTCGCCTCCCCAGGGCATTTTACAAGGGTGAGGGCAGCACCTTTATTTGGAATCTCATCTCACCTAGAAGGCAGAGATAAGATCTCAGAGATTGGAGGATGCACCGCTGGGTGTGTAACTTTCCCCAAGGTGCCCCTCTAACCATCCTCCCCAAGGTGAGGGTGGGGCTGGGGCCTGCACGGCAGTGCCCAGTGGGCACCCACCCTGCCAGGCCCCGCCTGAAGGGCCCAAACAGGCGGGTCCTGGAGGCCCAGCAAAGCATCCTTGAAGGCCGCGGCCCCTCCCTGTGGGGAGGGCAGAAAATCTGCTGCCTCACCAGCCACCAGCGCCAGCTTGCGGGGGGCACCCCTGTGGGAAGCTGCCCTGCCCCAATCTCCTCCAACCCCCTCCACCAGGCACTCCAACCAAGTTTTGCAAAGGGTATCAGCCAGGCGACTCCAGCCTGCGGGCGGGGATCCCAGTTCTCCTAGACCTCGGGTCTAGAGAAGGGAGCTGGGGTGCCGCGCCCACCACGCTGTGCCCCCTAACCCGGCCTGTGAGCCCAGAGCCCTGCGGCGTGTCCGGCGGCCCGGCGCTGCCCTTGGGAGAGAGGACGGGCCGGCAGTCCCCCAGCAGATGCGCCGAACCCTCGTCCGTAGGCGGGGGCACAGTGGGTAACGGGGAAGCCCTCACCACGGGGACATGCAGCCCTGGAAGCGCCCCCAAACGCCAACGGCGTCCCCTCCCCGCCTGCAGGGGCGGAGAAGTTGGGGTGCGCCCTAGGGCCAGCTCTGCTCACGCCCACCCGCCAGCCCCGGACCTGAGGCCTCCCCCACGTCCGACAATGCCCCCGGGCCGGCCGCCTTCTGCCCAGGCCGGGGCCACCGCCGCCTCCCGCACCCCTCAGTCCTTTGTTGCCCAGCGAGCCCCCTCCGTCGGGGTCGCCGCGCTGCTCCTACCTTCGCCCCTCCAGCCTCAGGCTGAGCGGCGGCGGCCCGGGCCCGGCCGCCGCGGGAGGAGAGGATGCTGCGGCCACTCCCCGCTCCCCGCCGCCCCTGATGGAGCGCCTCCTGGCGCCGGGGCTCCGCGCTCGCGCTCCGGGGCCGGGCCTCGTGCCGCGTGCGCTGCCGGCCAGCGGCGGGAAAGCGGGGGAGGCTGGCCGAGGCAGCCCAGCCGCCGCCTGCGCGCACCGCCACCGAGCCGAGCGAGCGAGCGGCGCGGAGCGAGCGCCCCGGCTCCGGGAGGGAACAAAAGGGGCCGGCGCTGGGGCGGGCGCCGGGGGGCGGGGCCTGGCGCGGCGGGGGCGGTCACGCCGTGCGCGGCCTCGTGGTTCTCCGGCCTGGGCGCCGAGCCGCCAGTGGGCGGGCGGGCGGAAAACGCAACAGAACCCGGTCAGTTGGGGGTTGTCAGGGGTGCGCCAACACCCACCCACGCTTAATGCGGAACACCTATGGGTGCTTCACTTGTGTTCGGTGAAAGAGCATCCTTCAGCCCTACTCTGCTCACAAGAATGTCCCAGACCATTGGAAGAGATGGAAACTAGGAAGCAGGGGCGGCGAGGAGGCGGGGAATGGGTAGGTTCTGGGAAGGCTTCACAGAGGAGGTGACCTTGGTCTGGACAGGAAATGAGGAGGGGATGGTGAGACCGGGGTGTGAACCCCAGGTCTTACTGAACTGTCCTGTCAAAGGGGTTGGACATAAATGGCACAGGTTTCTTGGTGATTTGCTCCCAACATGTCTTTGCAAAAAGTGATACCCAAGACGTGAAATCTGCACCCTCCTCATTGGAACAGGATGTTTCTCCTGCAATATCAGAGGACTTGACACAGCTGCCTGGGCCACCCCCCTGAGGGGTGGGGCGGAGGCTAAGTGGCAGCCCAGGAATGAGAAGTAGCAAATCCCAACACCCATGCGTGTCTGGCTGTGTCTGTGCCTTTGTGTCTTTTTTTCCTCATTGATAAACTCGGAGCCTTTGCCTTGCTGTTTCTTCTACTAGTAGTGCTCTTCCCCCCTTTTCTGTCTCACAAATCATTCTTCCCTTTCAAAGCCCAGCTCAAATTCACCTCTATTTCCCATGAGCATCAACACTTGCTTATGTTGGGGGAGGTTGTGGACTGTAGAGTGAGACTCAGTCCAGAGCAGGTACCAGGCACAGTCTTGTTTATATCTCCTAAGGCACCCAGTACAGTGCCTGCCCAAGGGTAGACATTCAATGACACTTGCTGAATGAATGAATTTGCTAAGTTGCCACCAATCAATCGTCCCTCTATTATCATGGTATCCAGTGTTTGATAAATGAGT
This sequence comes from Craseonycteris thonglongyai, assembly GCA_004027555.1. Taxonomy (NCBI): domain Eukaryota; kingdom Metazoa; phylum Chordata; class Mammalia; order Chiroptera; family Craseonycteridae; genus Craseonycteris; species Craseonycteris thonglongyai. Next base: position 74,899 of record PVKE010000198.1, read on the forward strand.
TAACCTCTGGAACTCAGCTTCCCCAACTGTAAATTGGGGATAGTGCAGTGTTTCACTTCAGTTCAGCAAATGTGTATGTCATGCTATAATGACAGAGGCTGGGCACTGGCCAGCCCTGAGCCGGTCCCCAGCTGGTGAGCAGCGCCAGACCTGGAGACCAAGTGGGGAGGAGGGTGCAGAGGGAGCCTGAGGAGAGCAGGCTTCTGGAGGAGGTATCAACCCGATGAGAAGGGAGGGAATTTGAGGTGGAAAGTGCTGTGCTCAGGAACTAGGGAGCAAATTGTTCCATGTGGTTAGGATGGGTGGTCCAAGGCATAGTGCAGTAGTAAGAATCCAGCTCCATCACCTCCAACTGATGGGCAATACTATCTGGACCTCTGTTTTCCCATCTATAAAATAGAGCTAGTGTTAGACGGCCTCCTAGGGTTATTGTCAAGGTTGAATACATTAATCTATGTGAAGGACTTAGAACAAAGATGTCCAATCTTTTGTTTTCCCTGGGCCACACTGGAAGAAGAATTTCTTGGGCCACACATAAAATATACTAGCACTAATGATAGCTGACAAGCTAAAAAAAAAAAAAAAAAAAAAATTGCCAAAAAAATCTCAATGTTTTAAGAAAGTATGAATTTTTAAAAAAGATTTTATTTATTTATTTATTTATTTATTTATTTATTTATTTATTTATTTATTTATTTATTTTGACACCGAGAGACAGAGACAGAGAGAAGGGGGAGGGCTTAGAGCAATCTCCATAGTTGTACATCATCAGTTTTTGACATGGTTTCATTCCACACAGGGGCAGGGGGACAGGAGGGGGGTGCTGTGCAGGGTGGGAACTGGGCTGGGGGCCTCCTGCATTGGAGGCACGCCCCCTTGAGCCAGGGGCCAAAGAGGGGAGGTGAGAATGGAACAGAGACCTCCCGCATGGGAAGCACACCTTAATTCAGCATATGGATCTTCAGTCCCTGGGGCTGCAAAGTGAACACTTAACCCCCCTGAGCAATCCTGGCTTCCCCAAGAAAGTATGAATTTGTGTTGGGCCACATTCAAAGCTGCCCTGGGCCACATGCAGCCTGCGGGCTGCAAGTTGAACAAGCTTGGCTTAGAACAGGGGTGTCAAACTGGCAGCCTGTGGGCCGCATGTGGCCCCCAAGTTCATTTTTTGTGGCCCACAATGCTCTGAAATAAAATGAAAATAGAAAAAATTGTTAGAATGAAAATAGAAAAAATTGTTAGAATGAAAATAGAAAAAATTGTTAGAATTCAATTTCTTCTATTTTCATTTTATTTCAGAGCATCGTGGGCCACAAAAAATGACCTCGGGGGCTGCATGCAGCCCGAGAGCCGCCAGTTTGACACCCTTGGCTTAGAACAAAGAGTACCTAGTATGCAGTTAACATTCAAGAAATGCAGGGGTGGGGGGGAGGTGGGACTGGGCACCGGATATATGGTGGTGGTGGGGAGCTGATTCTGGGTGGTGAGCACATAGTGCGATGCATGGGTGATGTGATGTGGACTTGTGCATCTGGAAACTATCTAATTGTTGCCAACCAATGCCACCCCATTAAATTTAACAATAAAAAAAAAAAGAAGAAGAAATTCAGGGGAAGCTGGGATGGCTCAGTGGGTTAAGCGTTCACTTTGCAGTTCCGGAGACTGAGAATCAAATCCCAGCCCCAGCCTGTGTAGACCCATGTGCTGAACTGGGGAGTGCTCCCAGTTCAGTTCTCACCGGGGCCAGACCCCGGCCCAGTTCCTGCCCTGTGCAGCCCCGCACCCACCTGTCGACTGAAACTATGTGGAAAAACCAATGATGTGCAACTATGGAGACTGTTCTGGGCCCTCCCCCTTCTCTGTCTCTGTCTCTGTATCTTTCTCTCTGTGTAAAAAAAAAAAGAAATGCAAACTTTTTTCCGAAGAGCAAGGTCCTAAAAAGGGCTTGAGTGCATATTAGGAGTCTGGATTTTCTCCTGTGAGCAGGAGGTTTCTAACAAGGGCGTCTCTCACCGTAGAGTAGAAGAAGCACAAAGAGTGAAGGGCAGGGCTTCTTAGGTTGCTCTCCTGGAAATTAGTGGTGGAAAGAGAGCCCAGGATGGTTGTAAAAACTATGAGGGTCCTGCTGATGGAAAGCAAGTGAGGCCCAATCAGAAGCCATTCTGAAAGTTCCCCTGGAAACTCATGCAGGCAGGCTGAGACCCTGAGAGACCCGATGAAAGGCTGTGGGGGTCCAAGCTAGAGGTGGAGGGATTGGATACTGTGGAGGTTGAGGGGAGCAGAGAAAACAAAGGGAGAGGCCAGTCCAGTCCAGTTTTAGAGGCATACACCCCCACTTTTGAGACTCTGAAACCCATGGAGAGTCTCCCCACAAACATGTGATATGCTTACACACATACATGCATGCACACAAACACACAGTTTTGCAGACAGGTTCAGGCCGTTCACAGACCCCTTGCAGCCCCACCTGGTCCATGTACCCAGGTTCTAGGGCGGAGAGAAAGAGCTCAGAAATAAACAGGGTAGGTGGGATGTAGCAGAGGGTATGATTTGCCCAAATGAGTGGGTTTCTGACCCAGACCAAAGGACACCCTGAGAGCACCTCTCCCTCCTTTGACACCCGAGACTTCTGGAACCAGGAAAATAGCCAGAGTTCACAGGTCATCAGTCCATCAGAGATGGACTAAGAAGGTTACTTGTTAGAAACTAAACCATTATTCCACCCTCCTTGCACAGGTAGGGAAACAGGTCTAAAGAGAGGCAGGGATTTCAGACAGCACAACCATGATGCACCTGATCTCATCTGCATCCATCCATCAGGCTCAGCCAACTGGGCAGGAAACCTGTCAGGCCCCTCCCTCACTGACAGTCCTCAGCTCTCTCAGAGTACTAGCTTGCCCTTACCTGGACTGTGTAGATGGAGGAGCACTGGTTGCCCTTCCCGCTGCCAGGCTCGTAGGCGAGAGAAGATACACTTCTATCTTGTTAAAGCTTGGATTTGGGTTTTCTGCTTCCTGCAGTCAAACAAATTATGTAGGCATGGAAGGTGGAGCTGAGCATGAAGCCCAGGGCATCAGGCCTGGGGATGAGAAGGTGAAGGGTGGGGAGGACTGGGGGAGGGGTGCTCTCCCAGCAGACCTCTCACTCAGGGCTTTTGTCTCCACAGAAAGTGTTGATGTGACCATTTTCTTGCTGACACGGGCCCCACGAGGGTGGGGTGTTAGGGGAAGAGCACATGGGGAATAACTGGGTGCCCTGGCAGAGGCCTTGGAGGTCTGTGGTGGGGCAGCCACAGGTGAGGCCTGGCCTGCAGGTTGCGGCCTCTCTGGTATACTTTTATGGTTTTCTTTTTTTTTGGGGGGGGGGGCAACAGGACACCCATATGATAGGCTATTTTTTATAGTCTCCAAATCGCTGTTTACAAGGAATTTGTAATAAATGAGAAGACACTCCAGAATTTATATCAGATGAAAAATGCACGTCATAAAATTGTATATACGGCAGAATCTCAGCCTTGTAAACTGTAGAGGGAAAAACAAAAAACAAACACACAAAAAGAACTGATCACCATGATGAGCTTTGCATGGTGGGAACCCATGGGATTTCTTTCCTTCTCCTTTTCTGGATTTTCCTAAACAAGAACTAACAAAAGAAATTTAAACCCAACTGCTTTTCTGTTTAAAACACACACAAAAAGATTGTTTGGATGTTGTGAGTGGCCTGGGGCTGGGAGTGACATTCCCATGGAGATCCGGCTGAGGCCAGCACTCTGAAGGCCACACCCCACTTTCAAACTTCTGGACTTTGCCTGGGTCTTGCTCTTCCTTTTCTGGGAGAGGAAGCAATGCGGCTCCTGAGGGCTGACACAACCTGTGGTGGAGGGAGCACAGCCGTGACAGGTCTGTGCCCCGCATGGCATGGGCGCTTGCAGTTGGGGATTTCCAAGGTGTTGGGGGGCCCTTTTCCATGCAGCCGCCCCAATTTCCAAAGGGCTGCTGAGTGAACACAAACTGGCATTTCTAAGCTGACTTATTACAGGGATGGTTCTAAGCACCCGGATTTCTATAAACTCAGTACAGCCTGTGAGCAGGGCCCATCATCTGCTTGAAACTGGTCCACCCACAGCAGGTAGGGAGCGGCACAGGTGGAATCCAGGCCGCCTGGGGCCAGAGTCCACGTTTTGATCCCTACACTTCCTGCCTCTCAGAGGAAGCAGTGGCTGTGAACTGGCAGCAGGGGGGCACCTGCAATAGTCCAGGGCACACAAACCCTCAGCTGAGGCCCAATAGGGTGGGTTGCTCTTTTTTCAGTGAGTCCTGAATGGGCTTCTTCAACTGGGAGCCCTGGAAATGGGGGAGTTTGGCGGGAAGAGGTCACCCCTCCATGGGTGGACAACTCTCTCAGTCACTACAGGTCAAGTGGACATATGTTTAAGGACTTGGCTGCTGGGGTGGAAATTGCCTGTCTGGGAAGAGGCCTCAGGTGCTCATGGCCTCTGCTCCGCCCGGGTTCCTTCCTCCTTGGGTCCTGATCTGAGTCTCCAGAAGGTGCTGGCTGTGGGGCTCCTCTTGGTCTTTCCATTTCCAGCCTCAAGACCTTCACAGCTGCTATTCCTCATTTGTCCCCAAATTTGCACATCTGTATATTGCATCACTCAGATGAGATGGTGACACACCCTGAAGGCATGTTTATTCTGTGTTTCTGTGAGCCTTGCGCCTGGGAACCCTGCCAGTGTCTTTCTGCCCAGGAACCTGCCCACTGGCTCCTGCTCCTTGCAAGGCTGCCCAGCCCCCTCACACGGCTGCCTGGGTTCCCTCACATGGCTGCCCGGCCCCCACCCCACACAGCTGCCCAGCCCTCCACACTGCTGCCCAGCCCCCACACAGCTGCCCAGCTCTCCACACAGCTGCCCGGCCCCCCACGCAGCTGCCTGGGGCCCCTCACGCAGCTGCCTGGGGCCCCCTCACACAGCTGCACTTTCTCTGCAGCACAGGTCTAGGGGACATCTCTTTTTGGTCTTTGGGTTCCTTCTGAGAAGTTGCATGAATCACCAGTCACTCCACCAAAAACACAAAAATTAGAAACTGATAGAATGTTACCAGTTGGTTACTTTACCATGAAAAGACACTGGAAAAAAAATAACTGTGCTTTCATCATCATTTCCTACAAGAAAGGAAGTTTTAGTACCAGATAAAGAGAGCATCATTCTGGAGTAAAGGATAAGGTGACCAGATTTTAACATTGGTAAAGCGGGACACCATTGACCGGGGGGGAGGGGGTTCTTGATGAAAAATTTGGTCTATCTCCCGCCGTTCCCTAGCTTGTCGTGCATTCTTTCCAAAAATCGGGACTTTTTTTTTTTTTAATATTTATTTATTATTATTTATTTATTTACTTTTGACAGAAAGAGAGAGAGAGAGAGAGAGAGAGAGAGAGAGAGAGAGAGAACTGAACTGTGGGAACTCCCCAGTTCAGCATGTGGGTCTGCCTGGGCCGGAGCTGGGATTCAATCCCTGGTCCTTGGGGCTTCAAAGTGAGCGCTTAACCCGCTGAGCCATTCTGGCTTTCCCGGGACTTTTTTTAAATGCTGTGGGACGCAGGACAAGTTGTTAAAAATCAGGACTGTCCCGCTAAAAGCGGGACATCTGGTCACCCTAATAAAGGACAACCCTTTCAACTGAGGAAATCTGGCTTTCTGGAAAACTCTTGCTGTGTTCACTTTGCTGCAGACAAGGAGCACAGTTGGTCAAGGTTGGCAGCTATTCCTGGAACGTTTGGGAACCAGTGTCCTAATTGTACTGCCTGGTCTGATCTGGCTTTTCCTGGACCAATCCACACACACTTCCATCCCCCCACCCCCCACACCTTCTGCAGCCCCCTGAGCCTTAGATGCCATTACACCCCAAGCGTCTGCGAGCCAGATGTTTGAAGAGAAGCTAGGAAGTCATTTGTCCAACCCTGTGTCTTTTCAGCAGGAAGTACAAAGCACCATTAGACAAAGCTCCATTAGGAAAGCTCCCAGCTCTCTTAAAAGCCGCAGCATCCTGTCTCTACAGCTCACCCCTGTGGCTTCCTCCTCCATAAGCTGCCCCTTCCACCCACAGATGCGGTCCATGTATGCATGATACACAAAGGTTAGAGCTCATAGTCAAGCTGCTGGTGCCCCAGCAACAAAACCCCTTTTACTGCTTTTAAATCCTTTAGCCCTGTTTCTGCCCAGTGTGTGGCTACAAAATTACTTTGAAAAGGCAAATACACAGTACACAGGGATAAGAGCTCTGATGGAGTTGTGGGAGCTTTGGGTTACATCTAATTCACAGCGTAATGTGTGGGCCAATGTGTGTCACTTCCTGGAAAAAGTGACAGCCCAGATGTGTCTGGAAGGATAAGTGTGTGGCAGGCGGGGGTGATGTTGGGAGGAACTTGAAGAACTCCGGCCATAGGAGCATGAAGGAATGGGGCTAGATGAAGGCAGAGGGGCAGCAGGCTGAGCTGTGGATGGACTTTTTTCTAAGGGTAACAGGGAGCCCCGAGGGGTTCTTGGCATGGAAGGGGTATGAATTTTAGCCCTGGAACCTGGCTCCCTAGGCTATGCAGGGGCAGTGTAGTCACAGGCTGAAGTCACAGGCTGGAGCAGGGAAATCGGGAGGAGGGGCTAGGGGACTGGTCAGGTGGACAGAGAGACCAGAAGCATGGCCGCTGGGCCACACCAGCTTCAATGCCTGGTGGGGTGTGGGCTGAGGAAGAGCATCATTGGGGACAGGCAGCCACAGTCTGGGCTCCCAGCTCCGCCCAGAGAAAGGAGGGAGTTCAGTCCTGATGCCTCTGAGACCAAGGGGAGGTTGGTGCTGCCTACAGCTGGGGAGAAGGGTGGACCTCAGCCGCCTGCTTAAGAAAGCAGGGGGGATGCCGGGACAGCTCAGATGTTGAGCGCTTACCTCACAATCACAAGGTCCAGGGTTCGATTCTCAGTCCTGGCCTGGGCAGACCCGTATGTTGAACTGTGTGGCATAACTGATAACCACCAGGATGACTTGGCAGTGAAAGTTCTCACCTTCCATGTGGGAGGCCCCCAGTTCAGTTCCTGTCCACCTGAGTGGCCACATATCCACCTGTGTGGAACGAAACCATGTCACACAACTAATAACATACAACTATGGAGACTGCCCTGTGCCCTCCCCCACTCCTCTCTCTCTCACCTCTCAGGCAATAAAGTAAATCCTTAAAAAAATAAATAAATAAAAGCAGGGACAAGGACACACTTGCTTTCCAAGCCTGCTGCCCCACTATGAAAATCTGCATTCTCCATATGCTCCTGAAGGGATGTTGTGTTAGCATCTCTCACTCTGGACAGAGCTCCCTGTGCACCTCAGGAACAGAGGCTGAGTCCAAAGGAAAGCAGTGCAGCTGACAGAGTTGCTTCTGGGGGTGCTGACCAGGGGAGGGGGGCACGTGGCTGTACACCTGTCTCGCTGGAGCTGTGAGTACAACCATGCCAGTGTGCCCTTCACTTTGGAGAAGCAGCAATGGAGGGGCACGTGGTGGTGGAAGAGGCATGGGCTCGGGAAGCGCTGACCCTCGGGACCTCGAGCTTCATGTGCTGTGTGTGATATATCAGCTACGTGACCACAGTCAAGGGGCTCAAGTCCCAGTCTCAGTCTCCTTGTCAGGGAAGGACAGGCTCCATGTCCACCTACAAGACAGATAGACTCAGCCCAACGCCATAAGCACTAGGACAGAAGCATGGCCAAGGTGCTTGGGAACATGGCTAATTCTCCATTGTGAGGCTTAGAGCGGGCACAAGTGCCAGGCGACAGGGCATTGGGGCTGTTTCCGTACAAAGCGTTGCCACACCTGTCTTTTCTTGTTGGTCGAGCAAGGAGAGGCAGAAGCAGAGATGTTGGTCCAGAGTGGTTAGCAAGGGAGAGAGGACGGGTGGGCCAGGGCAAAGTTCTGTTGCCTGTAGGTAGGAGGGTGGGTGTCTGTGAAAGTCATCCATGTGATGCTGCCTCTCCTCCCGCAGCCTGCAGAGCTAAGAGCAACCTCTGCACAAACCCTCCATGGGATCCTACGCAAGACCTGTCATTGCTCCGTGCCTGTTTCCCCATCACACTAACGCCTTCCTTTTTCTCTTCCAGTCAGCTCTGCCCCAGTCCTGCCCACCAGGTCCTCCGGCCTGTGCTGCGCCCTGAGCAACCCAGTGCAGGGAAAGTGCTAATGAGGAGCCCAGGTCCCACAGCTCCTCCCCACACACACTCCTTTCCTCTCTGCAACTCCAGCCTCCCAGCCAAGCCTGGGAACTGGAGTCCCCAGAGCCCCAGAGGAAGTCTGAAGAGCTGCACTAATCAAGAGGGTATTAGCTACCAAGGCCACCCAGCGTCATCTACCAAAGGACTTCCAGCTGTCAAATCACAGAGGGGGCCCGCCTGCCTGCACCCAGCCAGCCAGCAGCGGCTGTCTCCCCAAGCTTCTTGTCCACAGGATCTCTGCGTGAGGCCCGGGGAAGAAAGCCTCGATGACAGTCTAGGTTACCTCTCCCTACTGTCATGTCTGACAGCCCCCCACAAGTACCGGGAGTCCGGGGCAGTTCACCAGCCAAAGACCAACTCGCCCTGTGGCACCTTTGCCCTGGGTTTGGAATTGCGTGCTGACCCTGCTCTTCTCACTGGAGCTCCCTGGAGACACAAGTTCAGAGCCACAACAGGGCCTGTAGGTCAGGGTGAAGACAGGAAAGGAAGTGGCAGAGCCATCACTAGATCAGGGTAGAGATGGGTGGGTATGAAATAATAGAAAATATATATTTGGTCTCTGTCCCCAGTTCTTGGTACAGAGCTCCTAAAACTCGTGTAACTTCCTAAGTGATAAGAGCACTGGACACACCTTCTCTTCTGATACCTGGTCTTCGACCCTGGTTCTTGGCAGGGCTCCTAACCCCCTTGGATTCCCTGAGTGATAGTGTTACCGGAGAATGGAATCCTCCTCAGCACAGGGTCCAGCCTCTTGGTGTCTCGAACAAAGAATTGCGTGAGACACTGGAGTACAGGGGTGAAAGAGAAGTTTATTGAAAGAAAAAGAGAAAGTACAATTCCAAGACCTGGAAGCAGGCCCTGAGCAAGAAGAGGTGGCTCAAAAGCCAGATTACTGTGGAGAGCCAGATGTGAGAGGCAGGGCCCCACGTCCTGCAAGACTGTCCAGGGGACATCTTGCCTCCACTGATCCCTGAAGAGGGAGTACGCAGAAAGCCGCAGGCAACTAGCGTAAGGGGCATAACAGGGAGGAGGTCTCAGAAAGGCTTGAGACAGACAATATACATTGGCATGCGGAAGCTGACTTGCTGTGTATAAGCTGTGGGCTAGAATAAAACGATGCCATTGCTCCAGCAGCAGTCAGTGGTCCTCCTGATCCCAGTTGGTGTCTCTGTGTTTTTCTTTCATCTCCCACTTACCCCTCCCGGGTCTGATGGGTTAGTCAAGCAGGACTAGACAGATTACCAGGGGCTGAGCAGTTTTTATTGCCTTTCCTTGGGAAAAGGGAATACCCTTTAGGGTGTGAAGTCTTCATATTGTCAGTTCTGATTGACAGGGGCTTCGTTACATCACTTCATTAGCTATCTTTCCCTTCTAAGGGTGTCCCAAAATTCACGCAAGAAGTAATTTTGATAGAAAACACAGGTTTATAATTAAAAATTGTAAATTTTCATTGCTCAACAATGAAAATGCGTTGTTCTTTCATGTAGTGCTCCATTTTTAATAACCCTGAACTGGGGAAGCCGGGATGGCTCAGTGGGTTGAGCGCTCACTTTGCAGCCCCGGGGACCGGGGATTGAATCCCGGCCCCGGCCTGTGAGGACCCATATGCTGAACTGGGAGCTCCCCCAGTTCAGTTCTCTCTGTGTCTCTGTATCTCTCTCTCTCTCTCTCTCTCTCTCTCTCTGTCAAAAATAAATAAATAAAAATATATTAAAATAAATAAATAAATAAATAACCCTGAACTATCAGCTGTCACGCTGTCTTTTTTTTTCATTGGCAACACTTTACCGCACAAATGACGCAAAATTCAAATCTTGCGTGAATTTTGGGACACCCTTTATTTCCTCCTATGGTTGCTTAATCTGGGGCGAGTCTCCTGAGAATAGGGTGGGAAGGCTCCCAAGATGCCCCTATTTTAGCTGCCTACCTCACCTTCCTCTTGAGAGACATGATCCCCTTAAATCTCTATGGGAAGTTGAGGGGCTGAAAGGTCTCTTCTGTATTTACTTCCTGCTTAGTGTGGTCATTGTCCCTGCCTACTGGGGAGTCACAGAACTCTAATCCTAACTAGACTAGAAGGGACGAAGGAAGGTCTCAGGATCCACCCAGAAGGTCTCGTTCAGTTCTTCAAACAAGATGGATTGGAATTCTTTTTTAAAGGATTTATTTTATTGTTTTTGACACAGACACAGAGAAAGGGGAGGGCCCAGAGCAGTCTCCACAGATGTATGTCATCAGTTTTTTTTTTCTGACATGGCTTCATTCCACACAGGTGGGCAGGGGCCGTGCAGGGCAGGAACTGGGCTGGGGGCCTCCTGCATGGGAGGCATGCCCCCTCAAGCCAGGAGCCAATTGGGGGGTGGGGGGGCAAGAACCAAACTGGGGGCCTCCCACATGGGAAGCACACCCCAGTTCAGCACATGGGTCCGCACAAGCCAGAGGCCGGGATTCGATCCTTGGTCCCCAGGGCTGCAAAGCTAGCACTTAACCCGCTGAGCTATCCTGGCTTCCCCTGGATTGGAATTCATGCTGTGTTATGAGCTGGTTCCTAGTGGTCCCAAGTTTAAAGTAATCAGCTGATACAGTGGATGGGGGATATTCTGGTCTAAATCCTATCTGTCCTGATTAGAGAGGCTAAACTGGAAAGACAGTATAATGGTTAAGAAGTGAGGTTTTAAAGAGGGGTTTTCTCCCCTATCAATAGCAGTGTCTGTGTTCTAATGGGGCAACTGTGGGTGGGCTCCTGAATGGGGGTCCAAAGCTTGGAATTTTCAGCCCCACCCCACCTCATTCTCCAGGAACGACTAGAAAATGAGTTAATGATTGGTCATGTCTATGAAATCCTGAAAGTATGGGTTTCAGGGAACATATCCACATGCACAGCGGGTAGTGCACCCCAACTTCACAGGACAGAAGCTTCTGTACTTAGGTCCTTCTGGACTTCACCCTTTGTACAGTAGACTCTCCATTAACCAGAATTCAGCAATCGGCACTCTCAAGCAACTGGAAAAATATTTTTTGCTTGAGAAATTTTGCTGTTTGCTTGAGATTTAGCTAGTTGCTTAAGAGTGCTGGTTGTTTGAGTTCCGGTTAACAGAGAGTCTATCTACTTACATGTATCCAGCAACTACTAATCCCCACGGGTGCTGATTAACTAAGAATCTACTGTATTTCTTTACCTCGCTGTTCATCTGTAACTTTTATCATAACCTTTATGACACCCCTTTTTTGTGAGCTGGTAATCTATCCCAAATCTTTTACTAAAAAATCATAAGCATATAATTCTGTAACATAATAATATCACACTCAAGCACATTTTATGACATTTTAGGTGAAATGTTCAAATTGCTCTCCAACTCATGTGAGACATTCACATACCCTACCAATCACTATATTACTTTAAAAAGGGCGTTACTTCTGCTAGACCCTGTATAAATAAACCAGTAAATGTAAGTATTTCCCCGAGTTCTGTGAGCCTTTTTAGCAAATGATTGAACCCAAGGAAGGGGTCATGGGAACCTCTGATTTTACAGTCAGTGGATCAGAAGCAGAGGTGACAATCTGAACTGTGACTGGCATCTGAAGTGGTGGGCGGGGGGCAGTCTTGTGAGACTGAGCCCTTCACCTATGGCGTCTACACTAACTCCAGGTAGATGGTGTCGGAACTGAATAAAATTGCAGGACAGGCGGCTCGAGTTGCAGAGGATGGCCTGGTGTGGGAAATCCACACATCTGGAATCAGAAGTGAAGTACTGTGTGTGAGTAAGGAGACACACAGGAGGTTTCCTACACTGGGAAAGTGTGTGGGTCAGGGTAGAGGTGGGATATGTATTCCCTAGATCAGGCTGGGGCCAGGGGCAAAATCCTGGGCTCTGCACCCAACTTACTACTATATGACTTTGGGCAGGTCTCCCTCCCCTCGTCATGGTCCTTCACTCATAAAAGGGGGGTATGTGGTCAATTGCTTTTGGTTTTATAAAATGTCATATAAAGTATTTCTAAGCATGACTTAAAGATAATTAAATGAACACCTATGTTAAGAAAGCCCGGGGGAAGCTGGGATAGCTCAGCAGGTTAAGCGCTCACTTTGCAGCCCCAGAGCCTGAGGATTGAATCCTGGCTCCGGCCCCAGGGGACCCATATGCTGAGCTGGGGTGTGCCCCCAGCTCAGTTCTTGCCAGGGCCTATGTGGGAGGCTCCTGGCCCAGTTCCTGCCCTGTGCAGCCCCGCACCCACCTGTGGAGTGAAACTATATGGAAAACTAATGCTGTCAACTATGGAGACTGCTCTGGGCCCTCCACCTTCTCTCTGTCTGTCTCTGTCAAAAAACAATAAAAATAAATCTTTAAGAAAGCCTGGCTTAAGAAATAAAACTTTCCCAGAACCTTTAAGTCCCCTAAATGTACCCTAAACATACCTTTGCATTTCAACCCCTTCCCAAAGGCATCTGCTTTCTTGCACTTGGTTTTCCTCCCTTTGTTTTGTTTTTCTTGATATGCTATATACCCCTCAAACAATGCTGTGTTTGGTCAGCATGTTTTCACCCTATATGTAAGTAGGAGGGTGTTTTATATACTCTTTTGTGGCTTCTCTGATGCTACGTTATGATGTTTGGGATTAGGGGTTCAGCCACATAGATAAGGGTGGTCACAGAGTGCCCCCTTGTTGGCTGTCCCTCAACATATTCCTATCAATTGAACTTTAGGTTGTTTCTGTTTGGGGTCTTGTTTAGTTTTGCTCTGTTTTTGCTGTTTGTTCCTGTCTCACGGTGCTCGTAGCATAGGTGTCTCATGGGTACACAGCTAGCAGAGAAATTATAGAGACTTGGGGAATGTGTGCCTTCCTTCATACAATAACGTTTAATTATTTTCCCAAGTAGTTGTAACAAATTATATTTTCATAGCAGAATATAAGTTCTTTATGTCCAGTACCCATGATGACACTTTGTATCATCAGACTTTTAAATTTTTGCTGATCTGGTTATTGTAAAAAACAAAAACAGGGGATTCCAGAATAGCTCAGTGGTTAATGCCTCACAATCTTGATGTTTGGGGTTCGATTCCAAGCCCCCGGCCTGGGCAAACCCATATGCTGAACTGTGGCACAACTGGTAACCGCTGGGATGGCAGAGAAGGCTCTTGGCTTCCATGCATGGGGAGGCCCTCAGTTTGGTTTCCATCTCATATGGTCACACATTCACCTGTGTGGAATGAAACCATGTCACAACTAAAGATGTACAACTATGGAGACTGCTCTAAGCCCTCCCCCTTCTCTCTCTCTCTCTCTCACCTTCTCTTATACAATAAAAAATAAAAAACTTTAAAAACAAACACAACCTGATTACAAATGGGGTCAAGCATCTTTCAAAAGTTCGTGTGCCAATACGAGTGTCTTTCTGTGAAATTGTTATCTGCATTTGTCCATTTCTATTGGGTGGTTTGTCTTTTTTATTTTTATTTCTTTTTTAAAAAAATATTTATTTCTATTGTTTTTGACAGAGAGACAGAGAGAAGTGGGAGGGCCCAGAGCAGTCTCCATAGTTGCATGTAATCAGTTCTCCACATAGTTTCATTCCACACAGGTGGTTGTTGGACCTCGCAGGACAGGAACCAGTGGGGTCCTCCCACATGGGAGGCACATCTCAGCAAGAACTGAACTGGGGGCACACCCCAGTTCAGCATATGGGTCCACACGAGCCAGGGCTGGGACTTGATCCTTAGACCCTGGGGCTACAAGACAAGCGCTCAATCCGCTGAACCATCCTGGCGTCTCCTGTCTTTTTTCCTTAACAATTTGTAGGATTATTTACATATCCTAGACACTATTTCTTTATCAGTTGAAAGAATTGCCAAGACCTCTCCCAATTTGTGGCTTGCCATTTAACTTTGTTTACTGTATGTCTATGAATGGACAGAAGTTTTTAATATAAATGTAGTAAAATTTATCCTCTTTTCACAGTTTAAATCTTTGGGGACTTGTTTAAATTAGAGATTTTCAGTTTACTTTTAGCAATATAGCTCTTTGTTCAAAAGAAGCCACAGATGAATTCTCAGACGGAATGCCCATCCCATTCCAGGGCCAATTCTTTCCCTAAAGAAAATTTCCTGGACAAACTATTATAAATCAAAGACTTAATTGTAATGGAGATGAATGTTACACATTTTTCAATAGTTAACAAAATAAACATGTAATGCTCAGTGTTTAAATAATTGAATCTAGGGGAAGCCGGGATGGCTCAGCGGGATAAGCTCTTACTTTGCAACCCCAAGGTCTGAGGATTGAATCCCAGCTCCAGCCCACGCAGGGTCAAATGCTGAACTGGGGTGTGGCCCCCAGTTTGGTTCTCTCAGGGGCAAGCTTCCCATGTGGGAGGCCCCCAGTCCAGCCCCTAGCTTGCGGGGTCATGCCTCCCATGCTGAAGGCCCTGGGCCCAGTTCCTGCCCTGTGTGGCCCCCTGCACACTTGTGTGAAATGAAACTATGTTGAAAACTGATGACATACAACTATGGAGACTGCTCTGGGCCCTCCCCACCTCTCTGTCCCTTTCTGTCTCTGTCAAAAACAATAAAATAAATCTTAAAAATAAAACTGAATCTATATTGCAGTAACAACAAAACCCAGAAAAGTCAAGACAAAAGAAATCAGTGAAAGTTCTGCAAATGTCACAGGCCACAAACCAGGCCGGCCACCTACCAACCACCAGCCAGGCTCCAGTGTGCTCTTCTCTTTGGCCCTTTTTTTTTTTTCCCCCAGATAAAATTAAGTTAATTCACTTTGAAAAATGATTTTTTGCTTGGAAAGTAATTTCAGAGCAAGCTCTGGTTCTGCACCCAAAATATAGATATATGAGGATCATCTGGAAAGTATCCAGCCATGTAATATGTAAAGTAGAAGCATTTATGGCTGGATTTTTTCTGGACAGCCCTCATATGTTTCATCCAGGTTTCCAGGGAAAGTAACTGAGTAAAGCTTAGTATTTGTTTTAAATAGCTAATGTATACATGGCACAAAATCACGGTATTTGGAATGTTATAGGATCCTGTAACATTCTGACCAAATTTCCTCATTTTATGAAATAGGAGACAAAGATCCATTTTCTGGAGACCCTGAGATCCAGGAAGCCCTCAGCAGGTTCCTGGAAGATGAAGAGTTGCCTGGAAGCAGAGGGGACCCTAAGGAAAGACCCTCTGCTTAGATGGTCTCTTCAAACCTGAATGGCTATATGTCCTCCTATGGCTGACTGTGAAACTGATTGTGGGCTTGCACAGGTAGAGGTCATCGGAGACCAGGTCCTGCATCCAAGGACTGCCCCCTGTGGGGTGTCTGACCTCCTGCCCCCTGTGGGGTGTCTGACCTCCTGCCCTCTATGAGGTGTCTGACCTCCTGCCCTCTATGGGGTGTCTGACCTCCTGCTCCCTGTGGGGCGTCTGACCTCCTGCCCTCTGTGGGGTATCTGACCTCCTGCCCTCTGTGGGGTGTCTGACCTCCTGCCCTCTATGGGGTGTCTGATCTCCTGGGCCCTGCGAGGTGTCTGAATTCCTGCCCTTCTGGGCCCTGACAGTGGGCCTGGCGTGGCAGGCCACCAAGATGCCCTTTGGGTCTGGTCTCCCTCATCTCTGTAGCCCGGCCAGCAGCATCGTGGCCTCTAGCAGGGAGGTGAGGGGCCCTCCAACCCCATTTGACTTTCTTTCACCTGGATCATGGTCTGGCTGTCTGTTACAGTGTGGATACAGCCATTGTCTTCCAGCTGCATGGCTCGGCCTCCATAGGCAGCAGCCAGGGGTGGCCTGAGATGGAAAGGGCACTGCCCCGAGGGCCCTCCCAGCTTTTCTACCTTGAGGCCCCAGCCCAAGGAGCCCAGGGCCCGAAAGTATCTTATGCCTGAAACCTGTTTCCCCAGGAAGCTCCCCTCCCATGACTGCAGCTGGTTCTCTGGAAAGCTCCTTCCTGCTCCTTCCTACTATCCAACCAGAGTGAGGCCACAGACATTTGGAACCCCTCACCCCTGTTCCCTCCTTTCTACCTCAGGTGGGAGATGAGATGGCACCTGAGACCCAGGTCGCGGTGTACTTTCTGGGAAAACACGAGTGATCTAAGACGTCTTTCTAAACACAGAGGCTGTAGGGCCGGGCAGTGCAGCCTCTGGGACTACCAGTACCCCTCCCACACTTGGAATTCGGATCCTGCCACTTGCTGTGAGTGATCTTGGATGACAACCTTCACTGCTCTGTGCCTCAGTTTTCCTCTTTGCGACAGCATTTTTTTCTAGGGCTTTTCACCAAGCACCTGGCAAGCTGTGAGTACTCTGTAAGTACAAATGATCATGCACTCACAGATCCCAGATTGCTGGGGATTCGCACCACAGGCCAGGGAAACACAGCGGCCGGGGTCCCTGGGAGAGAATGACTCCAGTGCATGGCAAGAACCTCCCCAGCCCTAGCCAGGCAGGCTCTGCAAATGCCCCTGAGGTTGACCCATCTGCCCCAGCCAGCGCCGGCGTCTGCCCTCCCACCTCCCACCTCCCACACACACTGCTTCCCCATCAGTGAGGTAGCATCTTGAGCTCCTGTCTTCCTTGCTTCTCTCGCATGCCTTCAGCTTAGCCCACCCCCTTAGGAGGGCAAATACTGTCGGGGCTATTTACAGTCTCGAGCCCCTCACCCATCTCCCCTGAGTCCAAGGTGCAGGCCACGCAGCCTGGTCTATGGCAGGATGAGTACAGTAAATTCCCAGATGGTCCATTTAAGCTGGAATGCTTGATTTCCTGTTTTGTTTTCCATCTGCAATTCTCAACCAGAACTTTCCCATAGAAAGTATTTCTTTAGGTTACTGACACTCCGCTCTGAAAATGAAGGAAATTTGGGACATTTTTTATTTGAATAAAAATGAAAATTAAAGACTGCTCAAGGAAGCAGTGGAGATTTAAAGTCCTGGTTTGGCCTGGTGGCCCAGGTTCAAATCCCACTTGGGGCACTTGCTGGCTGCCTGGTTTTGGATAAATCTCTCAGGGCCTCACTCAGTTCTCTCCTGTACCTGAATATAAAAATAGAAACAAGAGTTCCTTCATTACTGACTTTTAGAGATTAGATAAAATGTCACAGTAAATGGCTTCTAGCACAGAGCTTGCCATAGGAAAAATACTTGATGTCCAAAGAAACTCAATGCTCACAAACCCACTCCTTTCAAGGTTTTATAGAATACAGTGGTACCTCGGTTCACGAACTTAATTCGTGAACTGACTCTGGTCGCGAACCGAATTGGTCGTGAACCGAGGCACAGTTTCCCATAGGGTTTAATGTAAATCCGGTTAATCCGTTCTGACCT